>CAJUYG010005276.1:0-14288 GCA_910591675.1 Galerucella calmariensis | reverse complement strand
TTTTTTTTATGTTAATTTTTGCATTAAATTTAAAAACAATAACATTTTTGAATAGAGAATGAAGAGACCTTTCAAATGATATATCACAAGCCTATACTTCCCATTTAAAAAATTGGGGGTTGTACCTGTCATTCTAAGGGGGTTGAAGGTAGGGGTTGAATTTTCACGTTAAAGAATGTCAAGTTATAATTTAAATTTGACGTGTTTCGGGACTTTTTATAAATATGTACAGTAACCGAAATAATGAATTTATTCCATTTGGCTTTTACACACTGTATATAATATATATCCTAGAAGATAACGAGTAATATTTCTGCCGGTTCGTTTAAAGCTTCACCTCAAATGAATTTTTAAAGTTGATGACTCTAGTAGACTTGAACCGATTTTAAAAGTGATTTTTTCTACGACCGAGCGTTTTAACCCTCTTTCCCGCACGCCTTTTGGTTTTGAAAGTGTCACTTTCCCGCACTAGTGCGGGAAAGTAAAATAAAGCAAATTTTGACCTTATTAGATAGTTTCTTACTTCGGGAGTTATAACTATTGTTACAACAGGTGAATAAATAGTCCATCAAATGAAATCTACATCTTTTCTAGCTTTTTGTTGCATTTTTAATTTTTTGAAAATATAAAATAATGAAGATATTTTGATATAACCCTGTACATTCTTTAAAGTAGTGTCATAAAACAACTATCGAATCACCCGGGTTTTATATCAGAAAAATATATCAAATTAAATTTCTTCCATTTACAAATGACTTAAAACCGTTGCAGTCACCTTCACCGTCATTTTCATGTGACCTGCAGCCGATGCCATCCTCATCAACGTCATCTACTTACCAGTTAACACCAAATACCTCCACTGGACCGGCAATTTTAAGTAATTTACAGAATGCAACAAATTGTGTTTCTACTATTAATATTTATAATATTAATTTATAATAATAATAATAGTTTTTGGTTAAAGTTTTGTAAATGTATGTTGAGATAAAATAACTTTTGAAAAATGGGTTGGTATACTTTTTGGTATATACGGTCGTAGACAAAATAATGTTCCTAACTCATGAGTAAAGTGTCTTTCCCGCCCTTGACCGCTTGTCAACTGCAGTCGCGTGCGGCAAAGTATCACTTTCCGCACTTGTTAGGAAAATAGCTATTTCTTCATTCCTACCAATGCATAAATGTCGGACTTTATGCCTCCCAAAAGAAGCAGCAAGTATCTACGTACTTTTGGCCGAAAATAAATAAAAATAGTATACACCACAAGGGCAGAAAGTTTTAGAGCCCTGAAATACGCGCCATGATGCCGCACAGTGCAGGAATCTCAAACTTTCTGCCCTTGTAGTGTAATATACTATATTGATTGTATATACAAAAAATAATATATCGAATACCACACTATAGTTCGATACATTAGATAATAATTCTCCAGACCTTTTCTCAAACTTGTTGCCATTCGAGCCCTTCGGACTCTCGTATCCATTACCTAGCTAAAAGTTTTTTAGAATCTGTAAAATATCGATTTCGGAAGTAATTGCTGAGTTTCAAAAAATCAAATCCCAACGATGAATTATCCTTCACCATGACAATGCAAGCTCCCACATAGCTCGAAGAACAATTGAGTTCTTAGAGAAAGAGAACATCGAAATGCTGGACAAGCCTCCATATTGTCCCGACCTAACTTCCCAAAAAATTCAGAATGTACTGCGTTGTTAAAAGTTGTCCGCAGAATGATGCAAAAATACCTTTTTTTAAACGTTAAAAGTAAAAGTTAACGTTATCTACCTCTAAATGCAAAAGGTGCTTTCTATTATTAAATGCGACAGGGATCGACTCTGAAAGGAGAGCCTCCAACACCTGTTCGTTGTGTGTACGCCCGGCTCAATTATATTCCATTTTGGAGCACTATACTAATTACTGCAACTAGCAATACAACAGAAGGCATATTTACAGTATTTGAATATTGCCTGGCTTTCTTTAACCTTCTTTTTCTTTGGTTACTCGCTCTGGAGATGGTTTTATGTGGATTCCAAAAATGCTTGGTATATTATAGTCCAAGTCCAATTTTTGAAACATTAAATACTCGCTCTTCTGCTCTATTTTTTTGTATTTTGGCCCTAATTACTGATATGCTTACAATAATTCACAAAGCATCAGAATTGTATATTTGATATCATTATACTATCTACTTAATTTGTATTATCCAATCTTTAAAAAAAAGTAGGTATATTATTACAAGCAATATTTTTTACAGTCAAATAAGTGTTTTTTGTTTGTTTTGCCAGCCGTTCTAATGTAGGGAGCACTGCAGCCTATTGGCTTATTGTACTCTTCTCCCATATTTAGTCCACCCATCCAGTTATCCCCATACCTTCGAGTAGACGATATAGTTCCATTGGATATGTGCCATATACTCCAGGTACTCCGAATATTGTTTGTCTCCTCGAGTCCAATGCCTCAGTCAGATAAGATATCTCCATGCCACAAAGTCTGCAGCTGAGGTCCCCGTTATATAACCCTTTTTTATGCAGGTGATCTTTTACCGGGACATGACCCGTTAGATAACCTGTTATAATTCTTAGCTTATTCCTACTGATATTCAGTAGTTCTTCGGCCCGTTTCACACATGTGTCACCTATAAAGGTCTTACTGTGTACCTGCTTTGGAGTGTTTCTCCACTGAAGTCTATGGCTTTGTACCCATTTTTGTATTTGCTCTTGGACTTTACCTTCTTTGGGTGAATATCTTTATAGCTGAGTACACATGACTAAAAGTCAAGAAAACATTTTTGTATTCTGTGTAAAATTTTTATTATAAAATTGCAAAGCGCTTTCGGCGGTTAAGCCATCATCAGTGCCATACCTGCAAGTAAGCAATAATCGTTGGAAAATTTTTTTCAAGAAACATTAGAAAAGAATTACTTACTCGTCAGATATGTAACAAGAAACTTAGTCAAATGTCTACAACACGTTAACGTCACTACATTAAATTTAAAATTTTTTAAAAAATTAATTATCCCCTGTTTGGGGTTAAAATGTATTCACATTATGAACTTTTTTAATTTTATAAATTTTTCTCAACCACTACACAAACACGTGTTAGTAGACCGGAAGATGAAGTGACACTACTTCAAACTTCAATTTAAAATTAAATGACAAATGACAATTAAATGGACACAGAAATCAAGCTGTACAACATGATCATAAAAATGAAATTGTTGTAAAAAACTTACTTTGATCTGGTAATGTCACAAAACCAAATATGTGAATTTTCTAAATAAACTAAATGAATTTGATATATTGAGGTCTAATGAGAACCAATCAAATCATAAGATGCCGAAAAAGATTAAGGGTCTAATGAGAACCCATTTCTAAATCTAATTCCAAAAGGAAAATTCACAAATAGGTCAAGAGAGATTCCAAAATCAAATTTCTTTTTCAAAATTCAATTCAATTTAAAAATAAAATTAAATAAAATGACAATTAAATGACAATTAAAGTGGACACAGAACTCAAGCTATACAAAATGAGTATAAAAGTGAAATTATTGTAAAAAAAAAACTTTCTTTGATCTGGCAATGTCACAAAACCAAATATGTGGATTTTCTAAATAAACTAAGTAGATTTGATATATTGAGGTCTAATGAGAACCAATCAAATCATAAGATGCCGAAAAAGATTAAGGGTCTAATGAGAACCCATTTCTAAATCCAATTCAAAAAGGAAAATTCACAAATAGGTCCAGAGAGATTCCAAAATCAAATAAATTAATTTGAAATTATAAAATATTTGTGTGAATAAATGAAAGTAATTATCTGAACATAATTTATAACGATTTTAATGAATAAAAATAAAAATTGTGATCCGGTAGTCTCCTAAAACCAAAAATCGGCCATCTAAATCAAGGAACAGATTTGATTTTAAAGTCTAATGAGAACGTATTATTCAAATCTGATGCCAAACTAAAAGATTATGGGTCTAATGAGAACCCTTTCCTAAATCTAATTAAAGTAGACAACCAATCAGTGGTCAAAAGAAACTCCAAACACAACAATCATTCGAAGAATGAAGTATGTAAATCAAATTACAGCAAATTATTAATAACAAAATTACATTTGAATGCAAATTGAACTATTAGTTGGATATGTATCTAATTATTTCCCAAAAAACAAATGTAAGTTGTTTTCATTGAGAAAATTTTGATTAATAATCTAATGAGAACTAATTAATCAAAACATCTTAGCTAGAAAAAGATTAAAGGTCTAATGAGAACCCATTCCCAAATCTAATTCAAACAAACAACCTGACAAGAGTCCAGAAATAACCAAAGAATAAATTTTGTAATTTAAAATATGGAAAATTTTTAATTGATGATCATTAACTGAACTATATGGTATCAATCTGATAATGTTGTTGATAAATATTTATGAAAAAGAAATTTGATTTTGGAATCTCTCTTGACCTATTTGTGAATTTTCCTTTTGGAATTAGATTTAGAAATGGGTTCACATTAGATCAAATTCATTTAGTTTATTTAGAAAATTCACATATTTGGTTTTGTGACATTACCAGATCAAAGTAAGTTTTTTACAACAATTTCATTTTTATGATCATGTTGTACAGCTTGATTTCTGTGTCCATTTAATTGTCATTTGTCATTTAATTTTAAATTGAAGTTTGAAGTAGTGTCACTTCATCTTCCGGTCTACTAACACGTGTTTGTGTAGTGGCTGAGAAAAATTTATAAAATTAAAAAAGTTCATAATGTGAATACATTTTAACCCCAAACAGGGGATAATTAATTTTTTAAAAAATTTTAAATTTAATGTAGTGACGTTAATGTGTTGTAGACATTTGACTAAGTTTCTTGTTACATATCTGACGAGTAAGTAATTCTTTTCTAATGTTTCTTGAAAAAAATTTTCCAACGATTATTGCTTACTTGCAGGTATGGCACTGATGATGGCTTAACCGCCGAAAGCGCTTTGCAATTTTATAATAAAAATTTTGGACGCTGGACACTTGAGCGAAAATTCTCAGAAATCAACATGGCTTCTCTAATAATACAGGACAGTTGAGCGAAAATTTATTTTCGATGTTGGGTCAGTCAAGCGAAGAGGTAAAATTTTACCTGTGTTAGAAAATGAAAGAAAAGGTCAATTGATAATATAAAATCTATTTATTATAATAATGGCTTACAATTTTTATGAAATTTAACCTAGTTATTCTATTTTGTTTATATAAATCAATTGAGTTTTTCAAATATTTTTCTCGATCAATATATTTTCTTCTTTTATTATTCGTCTGATTAACACTATATATTTTGATATAGGTGTGCAGTTGTACGTTTTTCAATATTTCAACGAATTTAAATATATCGGGATGCGAGTTATAAAAACTTGAATTAAAGTGGCTATGAAAAGACTCGCATGCATTAGTTGTTCGCTCAGTAGAACTACTACAAAGAGCCCAAATTGAGGAATGAAACATTGCCTCTTCTGATATAAAAGTGTCTACCAAGTAATCTACGTATTTGGTGAGTCTTTCGTCATTCGGCATAATGGACATTAAATCTTCTACGAAACAATCTCCAACGTCAAATGAATCGCTTCCCGACCAACTGACACAGATCAAAGTGTAACTAAAATATCATTAAATATCAATTTGTTGTTCTGTTTTCTTAGAAAATTTTCAACTATTCATTAAATTTTAATCCCTCGTTTTCGCTCAAGTGACCAGTACCCTTTTAGTGGGAATGAATATACCTGAGAGGATTTCTACAACGTTCGCTCAAGTGACCGGACCCGAAAATTTTACACAGAATACAAAAATGTTTTCTTGACTTTACCTTCTTTGTGGTCCCAAATAAGCGTTCCACTGGTACCTGGTTTATGAAAGCCAATAACAAAATTTCAGTAGCCTAAAGCTGGTGATTCTAAAAATACTATTTTGCGCGATCGATCTTTTTTGTCTATTTACAGCATCGGTTGTCAGGACGGTAGGTTGTGTTTACTGGTTTCTAAGTCTAACACGTCGGTAAGTGATTTATTTACCGTTCAGACGTCGGTAAGTAAATTACTTACCGACGTCTTAGCACTACATACATTAAAGTGGTCCTAAATAATATATTACTTCATCCATTACACAAAAGGAACAAAGTTTATTTATATTTTTTCAATGAACAGAACCGAACAGAACAATATAAAAAGTAATAAATTTCACCAAAATTCAAATTATATTTTAAACTGGTCGAGAAATGTAAATTTCACTTTTGACATTTCGTTCATTTCGAAGAAATTTATAGTATATTAAGTATTAACAACGGTAAGGGTAAGGCTTATAACATTTTTTGCGCGATCGTATTGAAATATTCGAATTTCGAATGTCAGTAGTGACATTTATACTTCTCGATCAGTTTAAAATATAATTTGCATTTTGGTGAAATTGTTTTCATGCTATTTATTACTTTTTATATTGTTCTGTTCGGTTATGTTCATTAAAAAAATATATATCTTCTATTTTTTTTTGTTCCTTTTGTGTAATGAATGAAGTAATATTATTTAGGATTACTTAAATGTATGTAGAGCTAAGACGTCTGTAAGTAATTTACTTACCGACGTCTGAACGGTAAACAACCAGTAAACACAACCTACCGTCCTGACAACCGATGCTGTAAATAAACAAAAAAGATCGATCACGCAAAAAATTATTTTATTCCAAATTTAATACGATCGCGCAAAAAATGGTATAAGCATCTCGAGCGTTAAGGGTAATACCGGTCTCCAGCAAAATTGGAGGCTGAGCGTAGTGAAGACATTGCTGTCGGCCGGTAAACAACCCTTACCGTTCTTAATACTTAATATACTATTGTACGATAAAATTTTACCTTAAACAAACAAACTTTTTCTCTAATTCTTTCTTCTTTTTTATTTGATTTAATATACACACCTTGTATATATTTTTTTGTTTTCTAATGGTTTATATGCCGCCGTATGTATTTATCTTCACGTCATATAAATAATAAACATCGATCTTGAGCAACTAAATTAAACACATACAAAGATAAAATCCAAACTTTGTTTCGATAGTTTAATCTCCCAACGAAATATCTCATGTTAAGCTCTCCCTTTTTTTTTTCGTTTATTTGTAGTCAATCTAGAGGAAGTAACCGATAAACGTCTCAACAACAACAAACAACCACTTATTTTCTTGTTGTTCGATAAAATAAAAATACAATATGGCATATCTTGAAACTTTTGTAGGTAACGTCACATTGTGCCGTATTGATAATATCGTAATAAGACGTAGTCTGATTTGTTGGCGTTGTAATCCGTCTTGTTGGAAATTAAGTTTGACGTGTCTCGTTCACTTCTTTCTCCCATAGGGAAAGAATTCGGCATGTGATAGAAACCTTTGGAGATTTGCAGAAGTTGATAGAGTCGTAGACAGAGCCGGAACGCTGGTTAAGGTGACCAGTAAATTTGTTGAATTATTTCGAAAATGTCACATCAGTTATGATTATACCAATCAGATGATTCATATTGACATTTTTTCACCAGCAGATTATCTGAAAATGTTTCATCCATATGAGCATGTAGAGGTGATCGTTTTATAAGTGAAAATTTCCCACAGCGATATGAATGTTTCCACTGAGTTGCTTTAAACTTTTTGGTATTCATTCATATGTTCACTGCGGAGGACACTTCTGTCCTCCTCCACCAGACTATTGTTCCATAGGTGATCACATTTGTGTAATGCCGGGTGGTATTCCCAAAGTTTTGCCAATAACTCTTTTGCATTGCCAGAAAAGCCTTGTCGCCCTGGCAGCAAATTTTTCTAGGTGTGTTTTCCAATTCAGTTCGCAATCAAGGGTCACTCCCAGATACTTAACTTCCTTGGATATTTCTAATTCTTCTCCGAACAGCAGTAATCTACCTGCGGGATAACTCTTCCATTCGTAATAGCGTACCTAATAGTTTTTTTTGGATTAACTGAAAGGTCCTCTTTAAGGCACCATTCCTCTACGATTCGTAGTGCTTCTTGCATAACATTCATGGGAATTTCCCATTGGTGACAATCACTATGTCGTCCATCTTGGAGATATCCTTTAGTTGTCCTATGCTCAAGCAGGGATTCTGTCAATTCTCATGTAGTGCTTCTGATCCCTCTTTTTTTAAGGGATCTGTTTATTGATGACATAGATGTGTTGTCAACTTGATAACACTGAACTGAACGTTGCAAGCTTCACACCTTGGAGGATGGTTTCCGCTGTGTGGATATTCATGGCAGCATCTTGTGTGACCTATTCTTAACCGAGCAAGAATAGTTTGTAGTCTTCTCGTAAATGGTAGAGATGTCCATGTATGTATGTATATTGGAGTGACATTTACTGAGACCTAAGAGATCTATTGTGTCTCCTTACTTCTACTAAGTTCCTGAGAAAAGTCTCAGAGACTATTAGGTCCCTGTCTTATTTCCTGGAGGAATTTCAGGATATCTGCATGATTCAACATAGGTAAATGTCCCTCTTTGTTACCTATTATTTATTTAAAATAATAAGGCAAGATAAATTGCAACGGCGACTCAATGTGGAGAGCACCTCAGGTGTGAATTCGGAGACCAAACTAATATTAATTCAGGGAGTAGTCTTACCGGTTCGCGGGTAATCCTACTTTATTTAAGTTATTGAAGTTATATTGAAGTTAATAAGATAATAAATGAAGTTAAGAAACGAAATGAATTTAAGAAGTTAATAAATCAAGTTAAGAAATGTAATGAAAGTTAATCAACAAAGGTAAGTGGGCGCCACCCTGAATAATATTAGTCGACTAGTTCTTCACCTCACCACTCTCTATCAACAAACCTGGAAATGTTGGAAGGGAAGGAATATGAACAACGTTGTTAAATTTACAAGTTGTATAATGACTAAAAATATAAAAAAAATAGTAAGTGAAATATAAAAAAAAAATGATGGTTTTTTGTGTTGAAGCACGTTGAAGCACGTTGGTTTTAAAATTAGTTCACCACTAGTTACTTCCCTTGAATTTCCACGTGTCCAGACTGTTTGTGGTCTCAGGTATGTCTCAGGTAACTTCAGGTACAAATTCTCAGGCAAGTCCAGGTACTTAGTAAGTCTCAGGTAACTCAGGTAATTTCAGGTACTCAGTAAGTCTCAGGTAACTCAGGTAATTTCAGGTACTCAGTAAGTGCTAAGAAAGATACATTGTATCAGAAATAGTTACAATCTTTTTCATGTAAAATTCAGGATATCTGCAGTAATTCGTTTTTACAAGTGTTTAAGAATTCATTTAAGAACGTGGTTCATAAAAAAAATATATCCTGTATTTTACTAAAAAAAAACAAAAGAAGCAATGAAGAAATGTGATATGGTATTATTAATTATTAAGGAAATCTTATTTATTTCCATTAATCAAAGAAATCAAAGAAATCAAAGAACAATATCTAAATAATATAAAAACTCAATTTTATTACTTATTTCAATCACAGAAGGTGATAAAAAAAAATGTAATGAAAAAATGTAATCCGGAAATATAATATAAGTTGGTATTTAGATTGAATTAATTAGTTAACTAAATATACATATTTTAAATACTTCTACTATATACATGTGAACCTTTTATCACCTGTATAAGAAAAACTAGAAAAAGGAAAAGAACAAGATAAAGAAAATATCATTGTATGTGTGTATCTGGCGCTTATCACTAGAAGGGAAAAATATAAAAGCGAAAATCATAAGAGGAAAAGCATAGACTTAAATGCAACTTACCATTCACATTGAATGCACTTTAGGAAAGATAAAGTTAAAGATAAAGATAAACAATTAAAAATTCTTGACCTTATCGGTTCATGGTTCACAGGAGAAAGAAAGCTTATTTTAACTACTCGCTATTAAATTGAACCATGCGATGAGCAATCGACATACGTTATATATTCCTCTCCTGTTCACATGCTCCGCTTCGAGAAAGAATTTACGTATCCGTAGTGTGTTCTTAGTTTCTTTCTCTGTATAGGAGAGAAGAATTGATATATTTGACAAATATCAGTGTATACGAAACCTCACCAACGTAGATTATTCGTCACACATTAAATGTAAAAATTTTGCCTTTTGAAGCGATCGGTGCTACAGGTTTTCGACGAGAATCACATGTTGATAAGAGAAAAGGACTGGCTACTCGCCGTCCGGTAGATATTTAAATATTACAATGATAGTGGTCAAATATAACGTTACACACCCCTACTACCAGGAAAAAAAATTTTTTTTACAAAAAAAAATTTTTTATAAATGCAAAACATAAAAATTTCATGATGCTGAATGAAAAGAAAATTATATAACACATAACAACTATTACCATGTGTTATCAGAAGAAAGTGAAACACTGATTAAAAAAAACCTTTTCAAATTGAAGAAGGAAAAAGGAACAATTTTAAGAACCAAATAATTAATTAATAGAAAAAAAAGAAAGATACATAAAACTTTGAATGGTAAATTTTGAGAAGAAAGGAATAAGTACCAGGTACCCACATACAAATCAATAAGAAAATTGAATATTTAAGGTAATTAATTCAAACTTTGATTTGATGATGGATCACTGTATCTGTGAGTTCTCAAAGATAATGTCACGAGATAAGATAAGGAAAAAAAATGAGACTTCCCACCAGATACATTGATTATCATCCATAAAAATTATGTGGTTATCATAGGTGTTATTATATTCAATATACGTCCGTCTTTCTTACTATTACAAAAAAAAAATTTATCCAATAAACCCAATAAAAAAATTATTAACTAAAGAAACTACTAATATAAGTTTTGGAGCAAAGCCAAGGAAGTTAATTTCACTCCCTAACAGAATATAGCTCCTGTCAAGCTAAAATTTCAAATATATTATACCATAATATAATATGATATGAACTACAAAAAAAAAACAATCTAAAACGACTCATATTTTTGGTCGGATATGTGCACCACCACAGCATCACTGATCAAGAAAACGACTTCCGCCTAATGAGAAGGACCTCGCGAGAGATGTTAAGTCGCGTCGTGATCTTCAATCTCAGCTTCAGCCGAAATCCCAACCTGAAACACCATGACAATACAACACAACGTTCCTTAAATAGAGAAGCTTCTAGGATCGATAAACTAAATGAAAGAATAAGAACAACAAAAAAAAAGGAAAAAAAAATTTGGAACAAGCTGATACAACAAGTCCAAGGAGGCTCGATCTAACCCCCTAACAGAATATAGCTTCCGTCAAGCTGAAATTTTAGGGAAAAGAGACTTACAACGGCATCCCACAACAGTACTGTTGGAAAATCCCCAGAGCGATATGTGAGCCATGTTGGCACAAACGCAGTAGCTAACCCCCCAAGTAGATTTAACTAATGACAGCAGACCTCAGCCACCTCTGTCTCCCAGGCTGATTAACCCCCCGACGCTGAACCCTGAAACACATTCCAGACCGCTCTGAGCCCTTCAACACCCACTGCTGAGAAATCCAACAAAAAAATATCAAAAAGGGAAAAGGGATGCAATAAAATATAGACAAATTGAATCCATGTCTATAAGTGAAATATCTAAATCAATCTTTCGGAATGATTATAGATAGAGATGGGTAATGAACTAGTAGATACAAAAAAAAATGAAGTAGACAAGATATTAGGTAAGGTAATGAATGTAGATAAGCAAAAATAATTTTTGTAATGTAAGTTGATATCTCGAGAATGTAGATAAAAGTGTTTAAAACAATTAAAATACTAAAAATTTTCAACAAAGAGGTAATGAAAATTTTAAGATAATTGAGAAAATTGAAATTTCAAACCTTTAAGATACTTAATAAAATTTCAAAATAGTTAAGATAATAAAAAAATTTGATAACTAAGATAATGAATTAAGATAATAACTTTCGATATCCCATGATATATCAGCAAATATTTAAACTAATTGCAAAGTCAAATTGCCAATGGTCTTCCAAAAAAATTTTATATACCCTTTCGGTATATAAATACAGACAAGACATTATTTGCCTGCAAAGATAAGATAAAGATAAGTACTATAAAATATATTATAGTACAGTAGACAAGTTTCATCCCTTGTCCACTTAGATACGATAAGATACGATAATTAAGGTAAATTAAGGTAAGCTACGATAATTAAGATAAGATAATTTAGATAAGATAATGAAGATTAAATATCACCCTTAAGAATACTTAGGGTATATCCGACAATTTCTTCAAATCAAGAAGACCCAATATTTAATAACCTTTATGTTTGTGCACCAACAGGTTTATTAAACTTAATTTAATTTGACTATGCATTTTAAATTTACAAAATTATAATATTTATTGAATATTTGAAAATTTTCAAAAAAATTTCCAACGGATTTTCTATTATAATTCTCAGATTAGAATTCCATCCGGCCAGGAAGATATTTATTACTTTACTTTTTATCCTAGAACACGAATTCTATTTTACTAATCAGTAGGGAAAGAAAGTTAAGTCATTATCAAATTTATAGTAAGAGAAAAGGAAAATCTCTACGATAAGAGAGATAAAAAAAATATTCGAGACACCAACACACATCACAACTCGTTCATATGAAATTTTTCATCATATTTCACTAGAAAAAACGTACCTAAGACAAAAATAAACTAGTGAAAAGCAAAGTCAAACATAGTGATAAAATATAATCCAAAGATTAAAAAAAACAATATTTCGACAAATTTGACTAAGAGAGAAGAGAGACAAAAATTGAAAGAGTGACTGACAAAAATTTTCACTGGAAAGTCAGATGATATTTCTTTAAGTTCTACCAGGGAGGTTGCCAGTTAGCATCCACAGTAGCCATTGGTCATCGCGCAAGCAAAACATTAAAAAAAATCATCACACAAACACAGCAAATATTTTGACAGTGCTAGCGATATGATACAAAGCAACTACCTAAGATGTTGAACATCTTAACGAGATAGATACAATTGAAAATGTTTTTTTTGTCGAAAAACTGAATTAAAGTTACGCAAATCGAATTTCAAGATAAAGAATTTACGAAAAAAATTAGTTCTGTTATCAACTAATGTAGAGAAATATGCCACTATAAAATAATGTTTTTCTATGTATCATTCAATACTAAGGTAAAGATAATTTTTTGTTATTTCGTTGTGCAAAAAAAACAATGTGTTATTTGTACTCGTGTCAAAAGATAAAGGGACTAAGATAAATCATATATTGAGAATAAAAGTGCTACCAAGCAAACAAAGATAATTTCTCAATATACTAACGATAAGGGAATGCTACAACCATATCCGAATCCAAATTTTGCATAAAGCAGGAACTTCAGAAAATGTTTGTGCATAAAATTTTGTTCCAAAAGATTCTAGACTCCAAAGGTGCATAAAGCTAGATAAATCCAGAAAATTCAAAACATTCACGGAAAGTTGTTCTCAATAGAACAGCGTTTTTGGTATCTCAAATACTCAAAAAACACAAAAAGATACGATAAGACACAAAAATACTTCACGAATTGCTTATTGCACAACGAAACGTCAAAAAACATAGGTACTAAAAAAATGTAAGTACTTATGATACATACTCTAAAGATATAGAAAAGGCAAAAATAATACCGAAAAAAAAATGCATGTACGCCACTGCATACTCCAGATATTTTGATTTTAAATCTTTAATCAAAAGTAAGGCAATTATTTCCGATAACAACTAATTCGATAAATTTACTAATAGGAGATAATGAGAATTAAGTTAAAAATATATTAACGCGAAAAAAAACTGGAAGCAAATCCACAGCAAACTATTCAAAAATATGTTTCGACTGAAGGTCACTGAACGATAACGATAAACAGGTAATTAACTAAAAAATAATTGAACTGACTAATTAATGAATATACGAATCCTTAAGCTTCACACTATGTTATTGGTACAATTAAATTTCCATATAAAGAAATAAATATTTATTATATATGGTACGATACGTGAAGATATGAGATAATAAAAATATATAGATATAAGATATTGTTAAAACGATAATAAAATATTAAAAACTCAACTGTGAACGATATGATACGATAAGTGAACTATAGAAAGATAAATACTGTAATCAGTGAAAGATATTTACGATAATAAAAAGATAACTACTACTATCCAAACTTCCAAGTTTCAAGATCTATTGATGAGAGAGACGATGCGCAAAACAGCCACACACGTTCGGGTGCCAATTTTGTTACCTATTATTTATTTAAAATAATAAGGCAAGATAAATTGCA
>CAJUYG010005275.1:0-14289 GCA_910591675.1 Galerucella calmariensis | reverse complement strand
ATTTATGTCTGGTAGACTTATCTGAATGCAAAAATTTGAAAATTACGCCTTAAAAAATTATTTTAAAAGTCAGGATTATTACCTGTACAGGTAAGATGCGCAGTAGTCAACACAACCGCTACCGGCTGCCAGGTAGCCCAGACTCTAACCGAAAGAGTAAGAAGGACAACATACCAGAAAACCAGCTGACCTGAAATTCCCCCTTAAAAACGTTGCTAGCTCTTATACTATAAGGGGAGCACAAAATTTCACGTTTCGCTCTTTCACTATGTAGTGTTTACGAACTCTCCAAACAGTTTCTAACAAAAATTCATTTCAACTGTCAATAGTATAATTTTATGGTGGATATGTCGCAGGATCTAGCTCAATTAGCCGTTCAATCAACAGCCCAGCTTCTTTACTAAACAGCGCCGCTCAATTAACGGCCCGAAAAATGGGCAAAAATTGGAGCACAGACCAATAGGGAAATAGGAAGAGAATATGGCAGATTTATTATTGTATAGTCAGATATCATGGTATTTAGTAATCGAAATAATTCAAAAATTGGTTGTTTCATCGGATTTGACACATCCTCCCAAAACAAAATTCAATTCACCTCTCTGGCTTGATTATATTATAAATAGTACAAAAAACTATTTTTCCTACAACCCTATACAAAAAGTTGTCATTTTTTAATAGAATACTTCCAGCGAAAACGTGATTTCCGTCACCAGTGAGAGAAAGTGTCATAACGTTTCAACTTTCGTCTCTAGTGACGAAAGTTAAATTTACATTCAATTTACAATTATTTGCCGACCTCGTATATTATGTTTTGACTACTTTTGCTTATTAATAAACAAAGATAGGAATCATTCCTTTAATGAAAATGCATTTTTGTGCTTTTTTTTAATTAAAAAGCAAAATAGAATTGTAAAAAAACCCTGAGATTCGAATTTATATCTAGTTGCCAGGTTTTATTAGTTTGACACTCGGTTTGACATTTCTCTTTAATTGTTAACACTCAAAGCATTGTTGGTTTTTTGAGTAAGTTATCATGATTTCTGAATCGGAAAGTGATTTAGACTTTCCAAATACACCACCAGAAATAGCAAATCAAGCTGAGCAGACCTCTTTGGATTTATAACCATTGAAATCCAAAAAGAACGATGAGGAAATGTATGAAAAATTCATGGATTGGAGAGTTAACAATCATGTTGAGTCATTTTCGGAAAATTTGCTTCTTGCGTATTTTGGATAAATTGAGAAAAAATTTAAGTCATCGACCAACAGGGTTGAAGGAAAAGAATAGTGTTTCACTCGTCGAAAATATTTTTTGGAGCTCGTGAACATCACCAGCTTTGGCTGCGTCTTGGCAGGTAAACTGTTCTACTCGCTGCAAAAAATGTTACTTTCGTCACTTGTAAAACAATATACTATTAATACCTACACAACTTAATAGCTATTTATGCCATCAGTTACGAAATGCCTAATTTTGTGTAACGCGTGTAACTCACAAGATTTCATTTCGTAACGTATTGCATACGAGATGTTTTCTAATTTTGAAGAAAGTAATAAAAAAATAACATTTTATATAATTGATAAAAATTTGGAAAACATAAATTTAGTTTGTTGCTGTTACTTCATGTTAGTTGTCAGTTTGACTTTTTGTAAGAAATTCTAGACGGGAGGTTTTTAGCGAGATTGATATATTTTTAGTTTTATTTTCAAAAAATGAGTGATTCAAGTTCTGAAGAGCTTCCAAGCATACGAAAAATTTGTTACGTGTTGTGATGAGAAGAAAATTAAACATGTTAATGAGAAAGTTTTACTTGCATATTTTGAGGGTAAGAAAGATCTAAAAGTTTCCACATTATGGACACTTTACTCAATGTTAAGGTCTGAACTAAATCTGAAAAGGAATATTGATATTAAAAAATATACAAATTTGGTAGCATATATTAACCCGCCGTCACTCGCACCGTTAGAAAAAATCTAACATTTTTGAAAAATCGGTCATATTTTTTTTCAACTTGCTGTTTTTTGGCCTTTAGGAATGTTATCATGGCCTTACCCATCACACACATGCGTTTTTTTTTTTAATTAATATTTTTTTGACTTAAACTTTGTTTATTTTATATTAATGTGTATTTTATTTTAATTAATATTTTAATAACCAAGTACAAAATATGTTAATTGAATAATTAACTAATAATTAATAATAATTAATAATAATTAACCCAACTGGTCAATAAATAAGTAAAATAAGTAAAATAAATAAAATAAATAAATAAAATAACCAAATGTTACTTAGATGAAATTTAACACGCGAGCGATCGTGTAAAAAAAGGGGACGCGAGTGATGGCGGGTTAAAAGGCAAGCGGACGGGTACAGTGCTAAAAAATTTTATTAAAAAAGATTTTGCCAAATTTTTAGTGGAATCTGATGACAAAGAATACCTAATGGCTAAGGTTGCAATGATAATTGGAATGGCAGGAGCATGCAGAAAAGCAGAATTAACATTTCTTCCACTTGAAAATGTTATAGACGGACGCCATTTTCGTGTTGATATCCCACCTTCAAAAACAAAAGTTATACGGCAGTTTGCAATTACCACTGGAGACATTGAAAATACGAATCTTGTTGAAATATTAAGAAAATATATTAAGTTGAGTCCCCAGATTCTTAAACACAACAGATTTTTTTTAAAATATGCGAATGGAAAATGTACCAGAAATCCTGTGGGAATTAACACATTTAGCAGTTCTGCCAAAAGTTATTGCACAATTTCTTGGTCTTTCAAATCCTGTTCTATATACTGGCCACTGCTTCAGAAGAAGCTTTGCCACCATCCTAGCAGACAGTGGCGCTGATGTTTTAAATTTAAAGAGGCATGGAGGTTGGAAATCTACCTTTGTTGCGGAGGGATATGTTGAAAATTCCATGAATAATAAAAAACTTATAGCTCAAGGAATATTTGGTGAAACAATGTGCAATGCAATGTGCGCCGCTTTCCAAATAACAGCAAGTTCGAGCAATGAAAAAAATATGTCGTCGGGAATTAATTTGAATAATTGCAATAGTTGTGTTATCAATATTTATAATAATTAATTAATTTATAATTTATGTTTTCAACTTGTATTATAACAGTATAATAAATAGAATAATTCTTTTTGTCACTAATTTTGAAATACATTTTTCGTCACCAATTGCATAGAATTTCACTTTATGCAACTAGTTACAAAAAGTAAGACGTTTTATAATGTCAATCAGTTTTAAAAAGTGTCACATTATATGTCAAAATTAGAAAAAAAATTTTATTCAACTAAGATTCAAAATTTACAATTCCTCCTTTCACAACTACGGAATTTCATCGCACACAGAGCTGCTTAAGTAATTAAGTCGTTCTAAATAACTAAGTTTATGTAGTTAAGTTAAAGATTATCCTTTCGTAACTTTCATGGGAAAGTTAAATTCCATCTAACAAAATTTATTTCTATTATAGTAAGCTACTTCGCATTTAGGCTTTGTCACAGCTCAAAGGCTTCATAGTTTGTTAGAATTTAGAAATATAATTTCACAAAAGGTCCTTTTGAGCCTGACTGGTGGAGAAAATTGTGGTGAACGTGTTGAGGACGAATTGTTAATAGGGGTTATTTATGAATAAGCGTCTTGAAAAGTTTTTACTCATTGTGTATATTCACGTTGAAACAAAAGGTTCAAAATATTGTTTTTGCTTGCCAAGGGCTTTCCGAAGTTGATGGGAAGGATCAAACTGTAAATTTCTCACTCCCAAAAAACAGTCTTCACAGATTTTCCAGTGCATATTTTAACGTTACAGTTTCATACATGTTAAGTATGTGAGAAATATTCGTAAAATATCTAATATATGGTAGTTTTGAGTGAATTTGAAAAAATAATTTCCAAGTTGGTATTTTTGGAACAATAAAAATGATAGTCCCGTTTGTAATGGAAAAAAGTGTATATGGACTTATCGTGGGTTTATACTCCAGCTAGTGGACGAGTATGACAGGGTACAACAACAAAAAGTCCACGACAGGCTTTTGTATGAATGGACTGGCAAGGTGCTTGAATTCTTCGGATAAGATAGGACCAATATGTGTTTCAAATCTTGCAGGACACAAAAATGGATTTGTTGAAGGTTCTGTCATTATTTTTCTTGACAAGATTTCCATAAAGAGGTGGACGAATATCCATTTGAGAAATGGCTCTTCAATATAATACAATAATGTGATGGACAATCTATCTTATCATTCTCTAAAACTGAGCTTTCCAAAACAATATTTGGTGGGAGGTTAAATTCAGAGCTTGCTGTATTGAAAGTATATTTATTTTCATGATTACTTGGAATCTCAACTCCCGAAAATCGTTGATGCATTTGAAAAAATCCATAGCACCTCAAAAATTTAGTGCAGTAGTGAAAAATGTAGGAGTTATCACAGTATACTGAACCCAGTAAAAATGTTGTAGTGTGAAGGGAAACAGTTGTGTCCTTTTAAAATTCAAGTTTTCATCCAAATGACGGTGAAACTTTGATATACTTGGTATAATATTATAATACCGATGAATCGGAGGATGAACAAGACTATGAAAATAAAGAATTTACCGATTATAATAGGCATAAATTGAGTGAAAATCATAAATCCCAAGTAGCAATTTAAATTCTATAAGGTTTGTATAAACAGCTACAAGATTTATCTTATAGGATACTAAAATTCTTATAACGGTCTACAAAACAATTATGATCTTTATACAACTAAAAAGAGCCCATTTTTATACAACTGTATGGTTGTATGACAGTTCTTTTAAAAGTTTATACAACTCTCATATGACTGTTTAAAACATATTCATACAACTCTCAATCGACTGTTCTATAATCATTTATACAGCTACTATAAAATTATTTAATAGTGTGTCATGTAGTCACATCTATAAAATGGGATTGAAGCGGCTATATGCAGGTCTTACAAAATGGTTGTATAATGCAATATATTTTCTTATAATGTTGTTATTTCGAGCACAATGGAAACATTTTGTCATATAGCAGTTTATAAAAGCATTTCATTTTTTAGTAAAGAATATCAGAACCAAATTATATTTCAATTTGACCGTACATTATATATTTCATTTTTTTTTTTTTTTTTTTTTTTTTTTATTTTTGCTTAACGTGCCTCGACAGCGCTGGTCATTGGCACAGAAAAAATAAATACAAATATTTACATAATTTTTACAAATATTTAAATTAGATTTTACAGTATAGGTTGGTAGCTTTCAGGAACTGTAAGACTTTCTTGATTTCGGTAGGGCAGTGAAGCATTTCCTTGAGGTTGGGCCTAAGATCAAGTTGTTTGTATATAGCAGCAAATTGTTTGCAGTCAGTCAGTATGTGCTTAACGGTCACAATATCGTTACAGCTATGGCAAACGGGACGATTTCCTGAAGACATCAAATATCCGTGTGAGAGTTTGGTATGACTGATTCGGATTCTTCTGATTGTAGTAGCCTCTCTCCGGGTTAAGAAGTTCAGGGAGAGAGGAGAAGTGGATGGATGGATATCATGAAGTGCTGTCGTACTATTGCGCCACAGGTGTCGCCAAGAATCTTGTGTAGCGTTTTTGAAGTGGATCTTCAGGTCGGTTGCGAGTTGGACAATGTGTGTTGAGTTGTTATTAGTGGTAGCATCTTTCGCGTGGCGGTCCGCAGTTTCGTTACCATGCCCAGATGAGAGAGACTGTTATATTTTGAGCAACGAGAGTTTGATAGATGTCGTGTATATTCTGGACAATGGGGTGGTCAGTGAAGATTGACTTGATTGACTGAATGGAGGAAAGGGAGTCTGTGCATATTGCAATATTTTTGTGGGGTAGGTGGATGCTTTTGAAAGCTTGAAAAATGCTTTGTAGCTCGCCTGTGTGAACGCTACACACTATAGGTAGGGTTAAGGAGCTTATGAGTTCATGCTTCGTGGAAACTGCACAACCAACACCGGAGTCAGTTTTGGAAGCGTCTGTGTAGAGTATTAAATCATAAGGTTTTTTTTTGCAGTAATTCTAGGAATGCTTTCTTTATAAGTGCAGTGGGAGATTCATGCTTATTATAAATGGTAAGTGAGGTATCGATTGTAGGGATATTTTTGGTCCAAGGTGGAGAAGAAGGTAGAGGGAGCGGGGAGGTCAGAGAAAGGTCGGTATCTTTGAGTAAAGGATTGAGTATTTGGGGGATAGATTTTATAATTGTTCGAGGGTAAGTAGGGGGATTAGTCGTAGTGAAAAGCGAGTGAACAGGATTGAGAGGATTGGAGGATACTGAGGCAGCATATGAGAGGAGTAGTGATTGGCGTCTTAGGGGTAGGGGTAGCTCATTAGCTTCAATGTGGAGACTATCAGCAGGGCTAGAGCGAAAGGCACCAAGGCAGAGACGAAGAGCGGTATTGTGTACAGAGTTCAGTGAATCAGTGACAGATTTGGTGGCAGACATGTAAATAAAGCAGCCATAATCAAGCTTTGAGCGGATGAGAGCTCTGTATACTCTTAATAATACGATTTCGTCGGAACCCCAGTGAAAGTGACTGAGGGTTTTAAGTATATTTAGTCTTTTTATACAGATGTCTTTGAGTTCATGGATATGGTGTTTCCAGTTAAGTCGGGAGTCGAAGGTTATTCCAAGAATTTTACATTGGTTCGCAATGGGCAGGGGTATGTTATTAAAGAAAATGTGAGGTAAAGGAGAAGATGTTCTTCTTGAAAACTTGATTATTTTGGATTTGTTTTGGGATAAGGATAATCCAAAGTGAGTAGATCTATCTTGTAGAAGGTTTACTGCGGTTTGAAGGAGTTTGCAAGTTGCTGAGATCGATTTACCATGGCAATACACAATTAGGTCATCAGCATATTGTACGTGTTTTATGGGTGCAGGAAAATTGTCACAGAGTTCGTTTATTGTGAGGATGAATAGGGTAGAGCTTAATACTGATCCTTGAGGGACTCCAGCATTTTGTGGGTGAGGTAAGGAGAGTTTACCATTAGCAGAAACTCTGAATGTTCTACAATTTAGAAAATTATTGATGAACGATAGAATGTTACCATGGAGATTGTATTGGGAAAGTTTATCTAGAATTGCAATCCTAGATATCGAGTCAAAGGCACCTTCGATGTCAAAGATGGCTGCAACGACGTCTTGGTGATTATTTATTGCTGTAGAAATGTGTGTTTGGAGAAGAACAAGGTTGTCGCGAGTGGATCGATGTCGCCGGAAGCCGGATTGGGCATTAGGAATGATTTTGTACTTTTCAAGGAACCAAAGGAGTCTTCTGTTGATCATTTTCTCCAGGAGCTTGCAGGTTGTGCAAGTGAGTGAGATCGGTCGGAAGGAATTAGACGATAAGGTGAATTGATCTGCTTTCTTTATTGGAATGATTATAGATTTGCGCCATGCGTCAGGGAACAGATGAGTATTCCAGATAAGGTTGTAGATATCGAGAAGCTTAGAGAGAGATGGATTGGAAAGTTTTTTGAGAAAGATGTAAGGGATCTCATCAGGGCCGGCAGCTGAATTTCTACATGTGGACAATGCAGATTTCAGTTCGTTTAGGTTAAAAGGGGAGTTGATAGACGCAATATCACGAGGATTTGACTGAAGAGAGGAGGAAGGCTGAATATGTGAATTGGGGGAGATGGAGATGGGGATACGTTTATTAAATTTGTCTTCAAAGACTTGAGCGAGGGAGTCGGCAATTGCTTGGTTTTCGGAGATAACAGTATCATTAAGTATTAAGGAGGGAATTTTGGTGTTGGTTTTCTTGCCTTGAATTTGAGCAATTTTTTCCAGACTTGACTGGGATTTGTATTATGATCCAAAGAGGAGGTATAGTTTTGCCAAGAGGATTTTTTGCTTTGCTTGATTATGTACTTTGCTTTAGCTTTTAGATTTTTGTGTAGGAGAAGGTTTTCTTGTGATCTATATCGTCGAAACCTGTTAAGAGCGTGTTTGGACTCGCGGATGGCATTTTCGCAAGCTGAATTCCACCAAGGCACAGCTTTATGTGCCGAGGAAGTGATTGTTTTACCTATGTGAGCGTCGGCAGCAGCAAGTATGCCATCAGTAAACATTTTTAGAGTGTCATTTATATTTGTAGAAATGGTTATTGAGGATAAATAAGTTTGAGAAAGAGAAGTAAACTCGGGCCAGTTTGCATTTTGTAAGTGCCAGAAGCTTCTAGAGATAGATTCTTTAATATAATGATTAGATATAATAATGGGAAAGTGGTTGCTATCATGAAGATCATCGGAAACTTGCCAAGTAAGGGAAAGTGCAGTTTTGGGGTCACATAAGCTGAGGTCAAGGGCAGAGAAGGAGCCGGAGGATATGTTAAAGTGAGTCTTGTGTCCTGTATTCAACAAGCAGGTTCCGGAGGAGTTTATTACGTTTTCTACAGCTTTGCCTCTAGAGCAATTACGGGTGGAGCCCCATAAGGTGTGGTGTGCATTAAAGTCACCAACAAGGATGTAAGGGTGGGGGAGCTGAAAAATTAGGTCGGTTAGGTCTTCTTCATTTAGAGGGATGTCAGGAGGAATGTAAATGCTACAAATGGTTAGCTTATTAGGGCACCAAGCGGTGACAGCAATTGCCTCCAAATTGGTGGTTAGAGGGAGATGAGATGAGTATATGTCGCTAGATACAAATATAGAAGAACCACCACTAGCTCTCACACAGTTGGTACGGATGTAATGATATCCTTCAAAGTTTCTTAGGTTACGCTGATGATTGATTTTAAAATTGGTTTCCTGGAGACAGAGGAAGTCAGGGGTATGGAGAGAGATGATTTTCTGAATTCTTTCAAGGCGAGGATAAAATCCATCGCAGTTCCATTGTATTAGAGAGAATAGTATTAATTAAAGGAAAGATAATGAGGCTATTACTGAGATAGTACAGAGGAATCAGAGAAGCTACTGTCATCCGAAAAAGGTTCCCGAGGATGAATGTTTTGCTCGGGGTGAAGTTTAAGTTTGATTTTGTTGGTCAGACGAGTAATGCGATTTTTCAAGGATCTTTCGTTGACATTAGAATACACTAAAGATAAATCTTCCAGTAGGGCGGCAGTATCGGAGATAAATTTATTGGCTTCAGGTAGAGGGTCACTGACTCGATAAGTATTTTCGAGGAACGCAATAAGCTGGGTGCTACTAAGGGAAAAGGACTCTGGAGACTCGTCATGGAGATTCTGTATGATAGAACGGGATTCGGGGCTTAGACTGCGACAATCATCGTCAGCAAGTTTAGATTTTTTGGTTCTTTTTTTGGCAGGTTTTTTCGGATTAGGTATTGTGAAATCTGGAGGAGGCATAGGATTGGTATTATCGAGAGGAGTGTTGGATGGTGATGAAGATTGTGGAGAGTCAGGAATGCTGTTTCTTGAGCGGGGACGTTTTTCGCCAGGTATAGGAGAGGAGGGAGCGACTGGTACTTCAGAAGTTAATTTAGGGTTGTCTGAAGTGGTATCAGTAGTAGCAGGGACAGCTGAAGAGGAAGGTTCATGAGTGACAGGTGTGTTTAACAGGGGAGGAAGGTCGTGGGAAGAGTTGGGGCAAGATTCAGCTGTGTGTCCAGCCTGTTTACAAAGAAAGCATTCAATTTTATCTGTAGAAATAAATATTCTGTGTGATGTATTTTCGTGCGTAACAAGAATCGACGTTTGAAGTGAGAAATCATCACTGGTGGGCAGAACGTAGGTTACACGTCGGAAGCTGAGGACATGTGCGTATTCGTCATCAGGCGAGCCACATTTGACGTATGAAATAGGAGAAGTTAGTGTTAAACCAAGGTCGAGAAGGGCTTTTTCAATAACGGGGTGAGGAATGGATGGGCTGACATTGGAAATAAGGATTCTTTTAGTGGGGGAAATAAGGCGACGAATAGGAATTACATTGGAATTAACTAAGATGTTTTGATGTGATTTTAGAAGCTCATCGACTTGAGTGGTAGATGATAAATATATACATATGCGGCCATGAGAGATTCTGGAAGCGAAATGAACGTTTTTGGGAGAAACAATGTTACCTATAGCTTTGATGTAATCGAATAGTACAGTGTTGGGGATAGAAGGCATAATGATGGCTTGATCACGAGATGGTACTTGGGGAGGAGGAGGTCTTGCTGAAGTAGCCGCAGCATAAGATACCGGTGATCTTGGGGAGTTAGAGTTTATCGTGATAGATTGATTATGAAGGGTTTGGGAAGTGGAGGTATTTGCTAGCAGTGGTTGTGAGGGGTTAGACATATTGATGTGATCCTGGATACCAAAATCACAAACAATAGATATAATTTAAATAGATATAAATCTCAGCTCAGAAGACAGTCTATAACTCAATGACTGGCCTATTGTTTCCCAACACCAATAAATTAATCGAAAGAATATTTACCAGTTTTGTAGTAAAGACAGCACTTTTACAAGTTTTGTTATCACATTTTAAATGATGACAAAAAACACGTTTTTAAATTTGAAATAAATATAAAGACTTAACGATCCGTACCTAATGGGATCTAGCATATGAATCCAATATATTTCATTTGTAGAAATGAAGACTTATCAAAACGACTTGAGCAGCTTGAGTGGACATCGATAGTGAAAATTATAATTTCGTTTGGATGTTTTGATAGCACAAATTTTGATGCGCCGCAAATTTTACTGATATATTGTAGGTATAGTTTGTTCAACCATCCTTTGCCGTTATGTCATAATCGGTGACGTATTCTGCTGTTTTACGTATGTCTTATATTTCTTGAATGTTATTTTACACTTAACCTCAAAATTATAATCAATGGCATATGTTAAGAATTGTTTACAAAATATGACAACTGAATTGTCAAAAGTAACAGATAAAATTTATGTCGACCTTGGATAAGAAATACGTTAATGACGTCATAATTCCGTCTCATCCATTTCATGAATGAGAGAGCAAGCTGGACAATGTATGACGTAACGGCAAAGGATGGCTGAACAAACTATATAATATATTATTTGGCAAGAAAATGAAGCGCTTCAATTCTGGTTAAGTTTCAAGTAGATTCTTAAAAAAAATAATAAAATAGAATATCCTGAAATAATTTTATTTTATGATTTTAATAGTTTATCACTTCATATGGATATTCATTCACAATATAATTCTCTAAATTGCTCATTTAAACATGGCGATTTATAATACAACAATTTTATCCCAAAGAAATGCCTTAAACAATATTTTATCGTAAAATGGAACGGTATACGATAACTGTTTTATAACAAAGAATATTTAGGCACCATACAACTAAAAAGTGTATTTATTATTTATGATACAGCTTCAATAAGACAAACCTAAGTAATTATTTTATAATGTTAGTTATATAGTAGTGTTAGTTATATAGTATATTATAGAACTCTTATACAATGGGTATAAAAGTCTTCTAAAATGATATTTTTGATTTTGTATAAACTTGCTTATAAGGTATTATATCAGTTTAAGAGAAATGATCGTATTATGCGTTATAACATAAATTGTAAAAGTCCCATAGAATCATTTAATATAACAATTTTCTTCAAAAAACAAAATTATCGCAACAAAAGGCTTAATAAAAACAATCAGTCCTTAAAACAACGCTATTCGACTATTATACAACAATCCAGTCCTCTTAAAATTCCATTTTGCTAGTTGGGATATAGTATTCTCTTTTACTAAATAATAATAAATGTTCACGATGGATACCCAATTAGATTTATGAATGTAGTAAATGTGATATGAAAGCTATGATTAACTAACAAATTATCTAAATTATGGAATTATTATACAAATATAAACCATTATTTCCTTCACGAATATTAAACATCTTCTACTCATACATATCCTAGTCATACCTTTTACAAAAGTAGCAGAACTTACAACGGCAGTAGAATTGGCATCGCTGTACTATTATTCGAGTGTAAATTCCACAATGGTATATTGGTAGTTCAACCTACTTTGCTGAAATTTCAGCTCAACATTCAGTTTTGTGATTTTTCCCCAGTTTACACTGGTTTTGAAAGGTCTCTGGTTGAGATTGGATCTGCGTTTGATTATCAATTTATCATGGACCAACTGTTAGATAGCTCTCTTATAATTGGGCTTATGAATGTTATTCTCCTAACTAAATTCCACCAAACTGAACATCACAGTTATTAATTAGTCTAAACTTTGGGAAATATCAACAAACAATAGCTCAAAACTAGGTTAAGAGTATTAGTTCACTTGTATGTTCATCACTTTCCTTCATTTGGCTTGTTAATAAGTTTACGAATAAACTGTGTGGAGAATTAGGCTGATAAGTAATTGTTTATTGCTTCCAGTCATGTTTAGAGAAACTCTAACTAGGTCTTACACAATCATTATAGCTGAATCCCAAAATATTCTAGACATATGTCATGTTAAAAAGAGTATACAACTTTGAAAGCTGAATACAATTCTTCTTGGACATGAAGGAATATGACTCCCTATTTTGGTGATAGAATGGATGTGCGATTTTGGGTTTCTCATCGACATGACTAAACATCTCAATGATCTTGATGTGGAATTTCAGGGCAAAGGACAGTTAATTCACAATTTGTACTATAAAATTGAGAGCTTTAAGCGCAAATTGAAATTGTGGAGACAGCACTTTTTGCATAATAATATGTCTCACTTTCCACATTTAGGAAAAGAAAACGTAACCACTTCCCCAAAAACACGAACGATATATAAATATTTCAATCCACGAATTTCAATTACGATTCCAAATGTTCAAAGCTGAGAAGACAGCGGTTTTCATGAAAATGTTTCCCTCGCCATTTAATATCGATGTTGATACAGTACTTTCAAATGGAAGTGATTGACATACAGAATAATACCGATTTAAAAAATGTGAAAAATCAAAAATTTATTAATCTAATGTGCGACCAGAGGAATTTCCGCCTGACGAAAAATGCGAAGAAAATAATGCCTCTATTCGGAAGTACGTATTTTTAAGAACAATTATTTTCAACCATGGAATCAATCAAAAATAAGCACTGATCAAGAGTGAGTGATGCACGATTACAAAGTTGCGTACGTGTAGCTACTTCATCAATTACGGCTGATATTGATAAGCTTGTATCGAGAAAATAGTGCCAAATTTCTCATTAAAAATTTCGAGTTAACTCGTTTTTCTACTAGCGTGGGAAAAAATCTACTTTTCCGCACTCTATTTAGTGTGGAAAGTGAACTGGGAAGTATACTGACATCTGAATATTCAAAATTTGATAATATTTCTATGGTTGTAGTTTATAGTCTATATAGAAAGGACAAGGAGTAATAAATCATTCATTTAAGTAGATTTCATAGACGTACCAAAATATATTTTAAGAGGGTATACCGTAAGGTACATTTTGTATTGAACAACCCAGTTTTCTTAGAAACATTATCGGGAATATTATTTTAAAAGAAAGTAGGTACATTAAATCAGTACTTATTATTAGTACTTTGAGTAAATTTGTATGAAGTTGTATGGTTTTCATAATATTGTAAACAGTTGGAATATATTTAAAACATTTGTTGAATGTTAATTGTGCAAGTACCAAACAATGTCGATAAGCCAAGGACCATCTAAACGACCAAAAACAGGTCCATTATCTTTAAATGAAAAAACTCTGATATTGAATTGTTATATATCATTGAAAAACAAGGATCCAAGTGCAAGTGTTAATGATATTGTGGAATTAACGGTTGCTATGTTGTGTGTTGCTAAATCAACAATTTATAGATTACTAAAAGAAAGCAAGAATGGAACTCTTCAACCCCCTAAAACTCCTTCAGGCCGAAAACCAATTGAGATCGATGAGTCATTAAAACAAAGACTAAGGCGTAAAGTCCATGGATTTTACTCACGAAAGGAAATTCCAACACTTGACAAAATTATTACATCAGTGCAAGAAGATACGGACTATCCAAAATTCTCCAGAATGACATTATGCAAACTTTTGAAAGATGTGGGTTTCAGATATACAAAACATAATAGAAAATCTGTCTTGATAGATAAACCGGAAATGGTTTTTTGGAGAAGAGACTATTTAAGAAGCATTCGACATGCCAGAGAACAAAATTTGAAAATCTTCCACTTAGACGAAACATGCATAAATGCTGGATATACAGTTTCCAAATCTTGGCAAGATGAATACATTAAAAGCGGAAGGCAGGCATTCGTGGAAGGTTTGTCGTTAGGTTGGCAGCCACCATCTGGAAAAGGAAAAAGACTTATCATTGTCCATGGAA
>CAJUYG010005274.1:0-14291 GCA_910591675.1 Galerucella calmariensis | reverse complement strand
AAGTTAGTCCTAGGTTACTCCGTGTTTATTAATAAGACCGTTAGTGTAGATGCTGCTGTTTAGTTTAAACAGATCCAAAAGAGTTCCACTGGGGAGTACCCTCAATAACCATGGTTTCGTCTTGATATTGACTATGACGGTCCGTTTTAAAACAACTTTCTGATTGTAGTAGACGCATTAATAATGGACATGATACATGTAAATTTGGAATGTTTTATGAAATAACGCGACCGTACGGTAGTCGAGTCACTCCCAATAAAATCCGATAAAGTTTTATTATAATTTTTTGCCTATCGAAGGAGGATTTAGAAGTCGGGTTCAATGAAACAATAAAAACGATACGAAATTTCGACTTGAAAAACAACAGTCAACAAACAAGGCCAATACTGAAATTCGTTAGAAAAACAACTAGGTAGGTGTGTAACCTCCAAATTGGAAACAATTTGTATGGTAATACCTAATGCATTGTATTGTTCATTTGTTGGCAATATATTTAAATGAATATTGTCAATGTCAATGCATTCTACCGAATATATTTCACAGAGGCGTACAAAAAGATTAATTGTTTGAATAAAAGTAACTTTCTCCCAAATATAAGTCTCTTTTTCCCGTATTCAACGTTTACTTTAAGATTGTGTTAAAGTGGAGTATCTAATGCTAAAAAAATCGTTCTTAAATTAGTTAAGAACCACTTACTGTTCCCAAATTATTCCCAATTGGGACCACTTAAGTTCAAGTTAGTGTAAGATTGCGGTTGACCGCTGGTTTAATCTCATACACTACTGCTTGACTTCGCATCACGTGTTGCGTTTAGCTCGATACATTTAACAAAATAGAGCAAGCAGCTGTTGAGAATGATTGCTACATGTAAAATTTTTTTTCTACGGCCTATTTTAAAGTATCTTGTATTTCACTAGTTTGTAGCGCTTAAGGCTGTTTATGATGAGAGTAAAATACTGAATACTCAACGTACTAAGCTTGCTTGTAGCTTCGTTTGCATTTAGGAGGTTAGCTGTTAACAAGTTTCGCGGGAGAAGGCTGGAAGTGTGATACATTCAAATACGACATTTTCGCAACAGAATAATACTCTGTTCAGATTTCATTTACGCCCGATGTAAACAAAAGCACGTGAGGAAGTTAAATTAAGCAGGCAGTTTCGGTGTTGTAAATAAGCATATGTAACGTGAAATATTTTTGAGTTTCAGCAAATAATCAGAAATTTAGGAACTGATTGAATATTGTCGGTATTTTTCGAAAGATTGAAGAGCGCAAGTCAAACTGTTCGGATTTCACAGACAGATACTCAAAATTAATAAAAATGTCAATAGGGACGTATTTAACAACAATTGAAGGTAGGCACCACATACAAAGTTAGTACCAAAAATTAGATTAAAATGGTATTACTGGATAATATGAACGGTCACTAAAACATGGCTGACGGCAGCTGCATATAAAATCTGTGGACGCAGGGCTGCGTTCGAGAAGCTGGTTGCTGGTATGAGAATTGTTTTAAGAAGTGGGGTAAAAACTCACTTTGGTGTGTTAAACTCGCTCTAGGTTTTCGAACGGTGATGGAGTGTTTTGTTTCAAGGTTATGTTTGTTTGGTTGTTGACAACTTGACAAATCAAATTGAAAATTTATTCAATCAAATCTTTGCCTGAATATTTTCTTGGATTTTGAATTAGTGATCAGATTGGATTGATTCACGAAGTGGATGAGCAGCGGAGATGTGTTAAAAGAAAAAGTATTTTGTCTGCAGTTATGGCTGCTTTAAGAATATGTTTATCTTTTTCCAATGTAACTTGTTCCATACTCTTCATTTTTAATAATTTATTCAATAATTAATAATTAATAATTGACATCTGAAAGTTCATATCGACAGAATAAATTCAAATGATTAAGCTGTTAAATGTGACTTTTTTGTCAGCTTAAATTTTACCCTAGTCGGGACTAGAGTGTTTGGTGCGCGCACCAGTATGTGACAACCATCTTTTCGAATGCTACAGCACCGTACTATTTTTGTATACACTCCGACTTTTCGAACGGCCACTGTGTGATTTTTATACGACACATCAAGTTTTCGAACGCACCCCAGTAGACTTGATAAATATGAAGGGCATAACAAAAAAAATAAGTTTATGACATCAAGATCTTTATTCAGGAATTGGTCAGAGTTGATCGATATCTGAGATACTCTAACTATTTTCAGACCAAGCAAGCATTAGAATCAATCCTAACCTAAACTATGTCCAGGTAATAAAAACTGAGCCAGTGATGCACCTATAGAATATGCTGACACACAGGCATTGGCCTTGAAGTGCACCCATATAGTACAGAACGTCTTATTGACATCAACCCGACGTCATTTGCCAATGTTTTGACGTAGAGCTGGTAATCAAGTACTGTGCCAACCAAAATTGTTTGCTGGTGAAGCATTGTTGTTTTATGGTTAAAATATAGTAAAGACACTCTTTATATGTAAACATTTTGGAGAGGTTAACTGTCACTAGATGCAAAGACAAAACCGTGTAGCCATGTACGCAATGCGCCAAGCGCTGAGCGTCTGAATTTTTAAGTTAAGCACCTCTTAAAATAAAAAACGCAAAATGAAAACGTCATTGTTGTATAATTTTATAAGAATAAACATTAATAACCATGAAAGCGTCTTGTTTTTAACTTTCGCTATTATAATAACAGCATTTCGCTGCTTAAACGCTTGATCATATCGCTTGCTTTTCCAAAAAATATCGTAAAACCACAACTTTACGATATTTCTGTGAAAAACTTTGTCCTAAAAAGTTTTATTGTTCGTTTTATTAGATTTATATCAACTGAGAACGAACTCAAGTTACATACAACGAATATAAACTAATATTTTTATTATTACGAAATTCGGTCGTAAACTGGAGAATGCCAAAAAAAGGAGTGGTGTTTTCTCACGTTTAACGAATTATTTTTTAACAGTACGTTTATATTCGTGAATGATATTTTAATTTTAAACAATTTTTAGTCGAGCCCCGTATTTATGGAGCTTGAAAGATCGATGTTATGTACCAAATGACGCTGAATTTTCTGCAATTTTAACTATGGGAAACGGACGCAAGTAGAACGGACCGAAATGCAATTTGTTGAACGAGCTTCAAAGAGTGGGGAACACTAAGAAAAAGAGAGATAATTACAGTATTACTCTTTTGTTGATCGTTTTCCTAAAAACTTGTCCACGAAAAATTTAACGAGCCTTTTGGTTAGTTGAGGCGCATCAGTCGATGCCCTCGCGAAAAAGTAACATCTTGCCTAAAATGTCGTAATTAAGGGAATATTATTTCCACCGCTCAAATTAAAAGATCGTTTCGTTACGTCGCCATCATTAAAGCAATACAGGAAGGTCGAATAAATTATGTAACGTACAGGGAGACTAGCAACACCAGCACGAGCGCTAGAACAGAAAAGTAAAGCCTTTTTTTTATTTTTTAAATAAAGTCTTAGGTGATGAAATACAACAATTTAATTTGTTTGAATCTACATTATACAGGGTGATTCATTACTAATTGGAAATATTTCAGTAGTAGAATCCTGACTTCAAATTATGAAGATTTAAGCCAAAACACCTAAATAAAATGTAAGTGCTTACTTAGTTATAGAGTGTTTTGTTTAAAAATTTAAAAACTAGTTGTACTCAGTACTTTAAAACTGTTTTACGTACCTATTCTTTTTATATTTGGCAGGAAGTGCAGACCCTGTACCCCTCACTAAATTATATTGAGCAAACGTTTCTGGCTACTACCAGAGGCGTTGGACAGGGGCAAGTGACAGGTTAATCGTTCCCAAATTCTACGTCACTGGCGGAATAGATATTTTAGCACAATTTTTCGATTCTCCAATTCTTTTTACGTAAATAAAGTACTCCCTTTTCGATAAAGTCTCGAGATATTTCAAGTTAAGCTTGAAGCTGCCCAATTTTTTCCAATTTTATTGCCAATCAACTTAACATATTTCTTAAGGCTAGGAGATGATTTAGCCAAAATAAGCTTATTGAAGTAAACAGGGGTGACATAGAACATTTGTTATAAAAGGTTTTTAGGTACTGTTCGTTTCTGATATTTCCGATATGTTATTAAAATTGTAGCTACTTTTATTTAGATTATATTTCCAGAACCACAATTTGTTTTCGATCCATTCGTTCATTTAATAGTTGTGTTCCTCATTGTTGACACGGGTTGAAGTTTCATTTGCGTGTTAAATGCAATTCACTGGTCCAAAACATGGACATAGTTATTACACATCAAAATTGGGCAGCTTCATGTTCAACTTAAAATATCTCGAGAAATATTGACTTTATCGTTATGGAAAAAGAGTACTCTATTTACGTAAAAAGTATTGGAGAATCGAAAAATTTTGCTAAAATTTCTATTCCGCCAGTGTCGTAGAATTTGGGAACGATTAACCTGTCACTTGCCCCTGTCGTACGAGTCTGGTAGTAGCCAGAAACGTTTGTTTAATACAATTTAGTATGGTGTACACTGTCTACACTTTCTGTCAAATATGAAATGAATAAATAAAACAGTTTTAAAAGTACTGAGCACAAATAGTTTTCAAATTTTTAAACAAAACACCCTGTAACTAAGTAAGCAGCTACATTTTATTTAGGAGTTTTGGGTTGAATCTTCATAATTTGAAGTCAGGATTCTACTATTAAATTATTTCCAAATAGTAATGAATCACCCTGTATTTGATCCTATGTTCAACTTAAAGTTGTGACGCGTTTCGCTAACACAGAAGCTCTCTCAAACGAGTGTAGATATAATGAAAAATTTTTAATTTATACAGTGAATTTTACGGATATTGACAAAAGTATTATAATCTATTTATATGGAAATTGAAAGCAAAAAGTGTCTAAATATGGGATTAACCAAAGTACAATTTTGCCTGGAAATTTATTCACAAAAATCTTACCGGAACCTTTCTAGGTAAAAATGTTTAATAAGGGAGAATTGTTGATATCTATTTGATCCTTAAGAAGATTATCTGAATATTTGTTTTTATCTCAAGAGCTTCTGAAAGATTTAATTTAGGAGATTTAGGTTTTATATGCAAAATTTCTAAATTTGAATCGAAAGTGTGTTGGTTTGCTAATAAATGATTTGAGCAGTTGGACTCTGATTTTTGGTAGTCATGTGTTCTCAAATTCTAGTTTTAAAATTCCTGAAAGCTCTACCTATATAAATCTTATCAAAGTTGTCATTACCTTATTTTAATTTATAAACTCCTGCCTTGTTCAATTTTGAAGATTTTGATGTGTTATTTTTAATGCATTTGGATAAATTGTAATCGGTTGTAAAGCAAATATTCAAGTCTAAAGTTTCTAAAAATGATTTGACTTTCAAGAATGGTATTTCAAAGTATGTTAAGCTTTTGAATTTATTATTTTTGTTCTTATCAGAAGCAAATACTTGTTCTAGAGTATGTTTAAATATCTTTTTATGTATGATATTGTCTATTAAATTTGGATCGTAATTATTGTTAACTGCTATTTGTTTTATTATATTTAGTTCTTTGTTGTAATTGTCAATATTTAATGGAACTGTTACAAGTCTATTGAAAGCTCCTAATGTATGACTGAATAAGTGGACCGAACTATTATGAATTGTAATGTCTGTATGTGATGGTTTGTGAAATATGGAAAAATCATGTATATTATTTATATTTGAAATTCTAAGGTCTAGAAAGTTTATAGACTTATTTCTACTGTAAATTTGATATTTCTATGAAGCCTCATCTATTCAATTTTCCATATAAATTATGTACTTACTTAAATTTTATTACAAAGAAATATTATGGTCCACAATAGCTAATATTTTAATTTTATTTAATTTTACTTCAATTTTAATGTTCAAAAGTGTCCAGAATATTATTAAAGTTCTGTGAATCTATAATTCTACAATATCTCAAACCCCCGGTATACTAGATAATTAACATTTCAGCTCTTTCACCCTTTTTTGTTTTGTTCTTATTAACTTTCAAATATCCTGGTGACCAGAGGCAAGACGTGCATTGAAACGAGTAGCTTTTACACGGTCGGGTCTCGACGGTGTACATAATGCAAAAATAATAAGATGGCATGAGTACATTACAGAAAAGTATTTTAGTAACATTGACTTTCTCAAACGATACATTAAATATATTTTCGCAATATAATATACTAGCAAACACGTTGTTGTGGCTTAGTTATAAAACGTTAAATCAACATAAACATCTACATCTACATGATTAAAAATTTCAAATTTGAGAGTTATTGCTGGAAAGTTTTTGAAAATTTAGTATAACAGCTTTACAGGTCAGAAAGTCATAAGGCTTGGTTGACTATTTTCATCCATTTTCTGTTATTTTTCACTACCTCTTTACATCTGCGTATGTATAACAGCTGTAGGTCCTTTTCTACAGCCTCTATTCACTCCTTTTTGGATATTTTTTTTCGTATCTTACATCCAGTAACTCTTCTAAAGAAGTATCTTTGCCCATGTAGTACAGTCATTCCAAAATCAAAAGTCCTAAAGTCCTAAAACTGCATTGAGGATGCATTTCCACAGAATGGGCTAAGTAAGAGAATCTATGTGCAGAAAATGTGAGCTCCATGATGAAACACCTACTCTGCTTCTGTGAGAACTTACAAGGACTCCGACGGAAGCACTTTGGAGAGGAAATGATGCAATCATCCCAACTACTTAAAATACCTCCAGTCAAACTAGTGGCTAAGCTTGTGGAATTTAAGTAGATAGATTCATGGAGATATCGACTACTAGGACTAGAGTACCCATGGGAGGATCTCTCCAAGAAGAATAAAGAGAAAATACTGTTAACCTTGATAGGGGCTACTGGTCTCTTCTCAGAAACGGTACTATCAAGGGCACAAAAAGACTAAAGGCTAAGGTGCCGAAGTCTCGAAGCCCATGCGTGGTGATGCCGAACCAATTCATCAATCAATCTACTACAGACGATACCAGAGGACTTTTATGTAATTTCATGAGCTCCTCATATGCTTTTCTGTGCCGCTATTCTTGAATTTGTGGGAATAGATATTCAGAGGGGAATGATCATAAGTGGTCGTGATTCCCTCAAATTTTAAAATGCCGTATTCTTGAAAAATTAGGGAAATTATCACTCCCTAGGGGAATTTTATTCTATTGGTCATGACTGAGAGAAAAAGCCGAAATAATGTGAAAATATTTAGATTTAACCTCGAAACTTATCGTTGGCTTGTTTCTTGCCAATAAAGGGATATTTTATTCTTGGTTTTTGTAGATTTTTTAACTGTTCTTCGGTAAATTAATGCATTATGGATGAACTCAACCAACTTTTGCATAGGCAGATGATGCCATGATTGATAATTTTGAGGAGGCTTGGGCAGAAATGAATATTGGAAGAGATGTTCTCCCACAGACAAACCGGTTTCAACTTTCTAATAGAAAATTTATACAAATTTCTAGATTAACAAAACCTCTTGTTGAGGATGGTATTGAAATGTATGGAGGCCTCGACAAGAACATTATCCTTGACCATACAAACTGAGGTAAATATGGTGAAACTTTGTTTTTACTTTTGGTAGGATCACCTAAGCTATACTACAGCCATAGGTCATACAGAGCATATTATATGTGTGTATACCACAGTTATATTTCGCGTGAGCAAAAAATCCTGGAGTTTATTAAGTAGAAACTGACTAATTTTTTAATGGACACAAAACCAAAACCAGAACCAAAAATGCCGCGAAGAAAAAAAGGTTAGGTTGAAGTTGAAAACATCTTCTTATTTGGTTAAAATACATGTCAAAAACAGCACAGTTTACTTATACTGTCAAAATTTTGTACGTTTTGATTGGTAGTACAATTTTGAGAACTTAGACAACACTGTTTCCTTTTTTTCTCAGTCATTTCTATTCCCTGATTTCAAGAATACTGCTTTTTGAAATCGAGTGGAATTTTGTGAAATAGAAATGTCAACATTTCCGTGGGAATTAAAAATTTCAGGGAATTTCAAGAGTAGCGACACTGATACAGATATTTTCCACTTTTTCCCCCATATATTCTTCTAAGTATTTCTATCTTCCATATATCTTTTTATTTCATTTATAATCCACAGCTCACTCTATATAAAACTGTCGGTATAATGATTGTCTGAATTGCAATTTATTAAATAGTAGAGCATAATTTTATTTAATTCGAAATAATATTAGAAATCACGTCATCCTTTGCCAGTTAACATCATGACAACCCCCAGTCAGATGCCCTTAAGCTTTAATTAGTTGTAACTACTAGAAAATATGTGTCCAGTATTGAAACATTTAAAATTTAAACTCACATAATCTAGATAACAAAGTATGTTTGAGTTAGATGCTGCATATGAGATTACCATCTATATGAAACTAAAATCCACCAATTTACAATAAAAAATATTGAGGATCAATTATCAAGATGGAAAATATCATATCTCTTGAAATGTCGCATGTTATAGAGAGGACAGGACCTGGTAGAGTGCAGATTTTGTATGGATTTCACGATATTCGACCGAAAGCGAACTGCAGTTACGATTTAATGGTTTCATTCGTTGCTTTTTTATCGCAAAGCAACGAAATATGATACTCCAGGCACAGTCAGTAGTTATATTCTGTGAAAATATTTATATTATTTCTCAAATCAAAACGTTGACTTTCATACGGAAATTTTAAATAAAATGTGTCAATTTTCAACAATAGAGAGCCAATACAACTCTGAAAGATAATTAAAAAGAACGTAATCATTTAATGTTCTAAATAAAACTGGATTTTTGTTGTGCGACCTTTAAAATATTAGGCCACCGTTCGACTATCAAAAATTTTAATATAATACAACGAAATTTTTTAATTTAACGAGCATTAGTTCAAATTAACCGCAAATTATTCCAAATTATTTTTCCTCCACCCACGCGATTTTCTTCTTTTATTATTACATTTAGGTGCTACCGATATTTCGCGATCGACTAGAAATCCTCGTTCAAAGAATTATTTTATTCAAATGAAAAACATTTTCCGATCATAACAAAAATATTCAAGATACTGAGTGCTTCAAACTGATGGCTCTAGATCAATAGAAGAGACTGATGGAATTTTAGTCTATCTTAGGGTTTGGTTAAAGCCACAAGCAGCTTCCAAGCGTAAATACACGTCATATAATGTCGGATCGTCAAGCAGCCATTAAAGAACTGAGGGCTTGAGTAATTGGACAACCTAGGGCATGCCATGATGGAAAAGTATAACTTTTCAAAAAAATTCGTTACAGAGTTACGCAACAAAAAAGAATGGGATCCAAATACTATTATCAGAAATTAACAGACTGAAAAAGAATGCCATGAAATGGTACACAGACGGCTCAAAAGCAATAGAACTATGGGATAGAAGTATTCGGACCAGGAACCAAACACTCTGAAAGCTTGGGAAAAGCCCCAAGTATCTTCTAAGCGGAAATTCACGCCATAAGAAAGTGCTTCCAGTTCAATATTGATAAAAAATAGAGAAGGCAAAGGATTATCATAATGTCGGATAGTCAAGCAGCCGTTAAAGCACCGAGCTCTTGTGTAATCAGTTCCAAAATGGTGTGGGAATGCCTAGATAAACTCAATTAGCTAGGCAACTCACGTTAGTGTGGATTCCAGGACACACTGGAATAGAAGGAAATGAAATTGAAAAGTTTGGGAAAAACTTGATTAGATTTGATGATCCTTTAGGGAGCCGGAGCCCTTTTGCGGAATCAGCTCCAACGTAATATTGGGAGAAATAAGTAAAGCCGAGAAAAAGAGAAGATCTGACCATTGGAGAGATCTAGTGGGGCTTGGACAATCAAATATTCTTCTGAGTGACTACAACCTGTTGGGATCAAATGAATGCATAAGTCAAAGTGAAGCTGCGTTAAGAGTTCTAGCAGGGATTCTAACGGGTCATTGTCGCCTGAATGGGCACCTGAAAAATCTCAAAATAATGGAGGAAGAAGAATGTAGATTTTGTGGCATGGAAGAAGGAACCTTCATCCACATACTTTCTAACTGCACAGCACTTCAGAATCCCAGGGTAGAATAGGAACATTCACCTGAGTTGAAGCCTGTAGATATCCTAAGATTCTTCCGGGAAATAGGACTGAAGGAACTACTAGTATCTGAGACTCTCCTCAGAAACTGAGTAGAAGTAAGGAGACATAATAGATCTTTTAGGTCTCAGTGAATGTCACCACAAAATACATACATACATGTGATTATTAAATAGTGCCGAATCATAAGGCTTATTCCTACTGTCTTATTGATTTGATTTGATTTATACATTTATATAAACATCGCTTATGACGCTCAAGACACGTGACGTTAAAATTTTGCGATTCTACATAAATTATAAAAAATAACAGCAACGGCAATTTTTAATTTCTCAAACTATCAAGAGATAAGTAAATTATATATAATACACCCAAAGAATATTTATGGTATTGAAAAAGTGTTTAAAAACATATTCGAAACTTTCTCTCTCCCAGTATAGCTAATCGTTGTGAACGAAATGACGTGAAGACTATCTTCGATATGTTTCTGAACATCAACCAAAAAGTGCAACGGTTTGAATTGAGGTCACCAAATTCACCAACAAGGCCACATTATTTAGTACCACACATTTCTCGATGCATTTTTAACGTAATATTGTTATTTGGTTTTGAAGTAGGGGAAACTGAAGCAGAACTAGAAATTACCTAACAAACACGGCTAACGTTCAAAATAAACAATTTTGTGTTTGTAAGTGATTTTCAGGTCTATTGGTAATGGATTGAAATGTGGAATTAATCTATTATCATTTGCTGCTTCTCTTGCCAATTTATCGGCCTCTTTGTTACCCACCAATCCTACATGTGAGGGAACCCATAAGAATACGATAATTTTATTCTTCAATTCATATAATTCTGTTTTGATCATATTGACAATAGGATGATGACTGTATAGTTTAGATATTATGTGTAATGAGTTCAAGGAATCAGTAATTATCAAAAATTTCCTTCCACATTCTGTTTTGATAAAACTAAATGGAGTAACTGTTTCTAAAGAATTCCACTTTAATGAAAAAATATATCTGTATATTATTTGAATTTTGAGCGATGATTGAGAATATAATGAAGGTCTTATATTTACCCAATAAGCTTTAGCAATTTTGAACAAAAGCTTATTAAGTATACCATGAAAATATGAAAAGTTTGCTCGTAGCAAACAACTATTGATTATCAAGAAATACTAAAAGTTGATTGCGGAACGTTATTAAGAAGAATAGTTACTTTTAACGAAAGTTCAAAAGTACAAGAACTGAATATTAACATTGTTAAAGTGAAACGACACACAAAAGCACATATTATCAAGATGAAAACTTTGTATTGATCTAACTCTTTCGAAAGTATTTTACATAAATTGGAGCTGAAAAATAACAACAAGCTATTCAAATGAAAATTTACTCATTTTATAGAGTTTTCAACTTTTAACAAACGTTTCGACGACAAGCTATAAATTTATTTGCATTATAATAGAACGATCGGAGAAAAAAATAGCTTGCTAACAAAAATTTGTAGACGGCTTGGTTTCAATGCTAAGGAAATACTGACGGTTTATTGCGAAAGAGAAGACTTATGTCTAGTGTAAAAGTAGAGAGCTCCAAGATAAAATTAAGGTGGTTGGTAGTGTTCGTCTTAACTTCTGCTTTCTAGAAAATGTACCATATCTTCATTTATGTATTTTCTCATCTATGTTGAATTGATATTTGTTTGTGGGTCCAAAGTTTAGTCATATCAGATATCGAACAATACCTACCAATATTATTCTAAAGGTTATCAAACTAAGAAGAAACCACTCCTTCTCGGTCTATTGAGAAAAGTAGAATTCGTTAAGTGGCGCTCTGAAATGTCAATGTCATCTTAGCAACGAGTAAAACAAATCAGCTGCCGTATAAGCCCTTTGATATTTAAGTAGTTTTATTTGGCTGTTTTAGTTATTTTCAGTGTGTGTTTTGTAAAATTTTTGCTTTTTCTTTGATTGTGCTTTAGTATTTTGTGTTGTTAAACTAACTTTTGACTCCTAATATTTTTATTTTTGGAGTAATAGGTATGGTTGATATTTGTGGAAAGTACAACGACTTCGTGTATTTATTTTATTTTTGATACAGTAATTTCTACAAAAGTTGCAGGGAAGGTACGTTTGTATTGAGTAATATTTTAAATCTTTAATATCGACTTACTTTCTCTTTGATTTCCAATGAAAACAAAAAATAGAATAACATAACCTCTTCCATAATATCTCTGATTAGATAAGAATATTAACTCAGAATTGATGGCAGGTGAGTTAAATAGAAAAACACAGTTTTAAACTTGTCACTGACACAAAGTTAAACAAATAAAGTACGAATTTACGGTAATTGCGTTGACTTGAATATAATACAAAAACAATGCAAAACGAATTATTTTACTCGTTGCGACAGTTACAATTTTCTCCGTCAGAGGTCTCATTGAATTCTACTCCGCCCAATTGGCACGACGAACATTTTACAAGAAACTGTAATAATACTTTATTGTTTCAAGCACATGGGCTTGTAAAATAGAATTTTATCTTACGGTTGGGGATGAACATATCAAGTCCAAGATTAGGTTCTTCGATCTCTCAGACGGAGAACATATACCTTGTACTGATTAGGCCCAAATACGCCAAAACCGGTCTGCAAGTTATGTTTGCAAGTTATGTTCCAGGACTTCCAGGGATCCCTGGATAAATCACCAGACACAGAGCATCATCGAAACTACAAAAAAGTCTTAATGAAACCTCAGTTTGGCTTAAAGACTGGCGCATTAAAGCTTATGAAACGAAATCTGTCCAAGTCAACTTCACTACTCGTAAAGATACAGTTCCACTGGTAACACTAAATGAAGTCCAAGTCCCAAAAGCTGATGAAGCAAAATACCTGGGTATGTACCTTGATAGACGATTGACATAGAGGCAACATATTTCAACCAAACGTCTTGCAATGGGACAACAAGTTCGCAAAATGTACTGGATGATTAGAAAAGAGTCGCAGCTCTCACTGGAAAACAAATTGTTACTTTATAAGTGCATAATAAAGCCAGTCTATACTTATGGCCTACAGCTCTGGGGGACCTCTGCAAAGTCTGCAAAGACATTCTACAAAGATTCCAATCCAAAACTAATGATAGGCTGCATCACGACCTAAACATAAAAACTATTAGACAGGAAATCAAATACAGCTCAGAAACATACAAAAAAGAATATTACAACACCCAAACACACTGGCGAAGCACTTAATGAGTGAATTAACTCTTCCACGGAGTTTGAAAAGGAGATCTACTAATTAGATGAATTTATATGAAAAGCAGACGTTTCAGTGGGCGCGTTATGCACATGTCATCAATAAAAAATACATAACCAATTAGGTATTCTCCATATATTTCAAATCAAATAAAATATTATTTAATATTATAGGGATGAACCCTTAGATAAGTTTTACAATCGTACAAAATCGATTAACCCACCCAGCACCAAATATTTCAGGTTAAAAAAAGCAGGTAAACGGTGAAATTCAAACGGAACTCGAAACGACCGCTCATTGGTCGTGACGTCACTTCGCATATAAATACGTCTCAGTTCGTTGGCGTCATATCGATTTTTCGTTGTTGTTTCAGCTTTGTGTAGGAGTGAAATTGTGACGAAATCTTATAATTTTGCTTAGTAAAATAGTATTTTCGATTAGTGTTAAATAGTTATGATGACCGCCGAAGGCTTTGTTAAAGCTTCCACGAACAATTTACCCTCTATGGATATGTTTATGGTAATGGATTACATAAAAAGGGACGAATGTTTTAATTCAGCTGAAATTAGAGGTGCAAAAGCAGCAATGTAAGTATTTAATGTAAAGAATAATTATTGTCTTTTTATTATACATGTAAACGTCCCTGATAAATAAAAACAAAGCTGTTTAAAAAAACGTTTGAGGACTTGTTAAATAAAGTAAATATTATAATACTTACACTTGCCTCATATTAGGTTGAAATCTACCTCACAACCTTTAGCATTGACAATGAACATTTGGTTTGTCAGATTCCAAGAATAAAGATGTTAGTTACTACTAACAAAAATATATAGATATTTTGTTTACTTATAATATCAATATTGTTGGTAAATTGTTAAGTATGTTTTTTCAAGTTGTATAATTGAATACGTTTTAATAACTTTTAAGAAT
>CAJUYG010005273.1:0-14293 GCA_910591675.1 Galerucella calmariensis | reverse complement strand
TTATGTTTGTACACGTGTGAAAAGAAATAAAAGATATAATAAAATTGTTACAATATTGTTTAAATTTTATTCTAATCATTTAATTTTAAGTAATTTTCGGTTATATTTTACATGGACAGCTTGTACTGGTCTTTCTTAACAGGGCTCTAGTTAGGCACTTCACAGAATGCTAATGCTAAACCATGTATTATCAAGGTAAATCATTGGACGATGTTATAACCTTATAAGGAAAAAATGTTCCCTCTTTAGTTTATTTTTATGCCTTCATAGTAATACAAATATTCGTTTATATAAGTATATTGTTTAACATGTTTTGTATTCAGTTCGTGTATCAAATTTTGTCGGTCTTTGTTGGCGTTTTTTAAATCGTTAAACTTATTATGTAAGAACTTTGTATAGAAAACAATTTGCTTGGAAATTATTTGGTTAGATTAAAACTGTATGTACGAGTGTAAGACTAAAATTGACCTGAAATTCTCATTAATCGCCACCTTTTCTCTCTCTGAGTCGATATTACTTAAACGTCCATAAATGAAAGTGAAATTCAGGTCAAGATAAAATATCAATAGATATGAAATAACCACAACGCTCGTATGACAGTGAATGGTTTCACTTTTATTTTTGTATTATGTCACGTTTGAACGGGTTTATTATAATTATTTTACCAATTATAACCAATAATGGTAAAACACTTATTATCGATATATACTTAAAGCCCATTACGTTAGCTGTAACCTCAAATTCTCTATTTACGAATTTTTTTATAAAGACAGTAGTAAAACGGATAAAAATATGAAATTTTATTATTTTCCATCAAAATTACATTTTTTCCAATACCAGCTGTGAAGTTGACAATTATTGCTTCTTCTAGTCAACTGAGAAGTTGAATATCTCTATTAGTGGTAAATAATTATTAGTGATAATAACGAACTCAAATATTTTGAGAGCTCAGGGATAGTAGTTCAACATTAACTTGTGCAACATCACTTTGTATACCCAGGGGATTGTCTTTAGCATATTTGCTGCTTGTGACTTGTGACTACCTATCAAGATAAAATTATTTGAATACAAAAGCCATTTGTTCAAAATTCGTGCTCAACCTAAAATGACTGATGACATAACGAGTTCGTTCATAATATATCGAAAACTGACAGTGTACTTGTCAGTCAGACGACGGGGTAAATGCTTCTTGTGAAATATTTTAATTTTTGTCTTAGATGTGGCTAGTATTGAAAAGAAATTGTATATACACCATGGCGGTGAAGACATTTATAAGCCTCGCGCCTTATCCTGCTCGGGGCAAAGCCACTCGCGAAATAATTTTGGTGCTCGGTCAATAATAATAGTCTTCACCACCTTGGAGTATAATATACTATTATTAGACAGTCGACAAAAATGGATACAAGCCAATCATAAATGCATACTTTTCATAGTCTAATCAACAAGTTCACTAATGTCTTAATTCTTGATAAAGCCACTAAAAACATAAGCGATGGCTTAATTCGATTCAGAATGACAACCAAAAGAAATGTATCGGAAGAATAGCATTTGTTTTTTGTTAATAACTTGAAAACTATCAATATTTGAGGAAGTTTTAAAAAGGATACTCAAAGACGAGGACATTTCCAAGAAAAGTAAAAAAATTCTTACTCCCGGAACTCTATCTCTATTATTCATAGTTTTAATTCAATGTAACAAAATGTTCTTGAACCTCCTTGTTTATTGTGAACTAAATTGTTTTGTTCAAATAATTGTTAAAAACGTTTCGTTTTTTTTCTGGCTTGCGCGCAAAACATTTGGCAAACTTTCACGTGAATTTTTTTTATGTGAAACGCTCGTACGCTTAAGGTAAGTTCTAAATTCTGTCTTGCATACATAAAGTCAGTGGATGGGTGTACTCCAATTCTCAGTATCTCAAGATGCCCCATTAGATTGCCGGAAACCAAAGATTTAGCCTTTAGACTATGGACATTTATAAGGTTCACTGATGAGTTTGTTGACACATTCTCCGTTCCATACCTATTAGCTTTCCAACCAAATCTTCTTTGCTTTACCTAGATTAGATTATATTAGATTAGAATTGGATTGGCTCTTTGTCCTATCCCACTGCGACCTTAGCAGATCTATTGTGGTCCTCCCTATATTTAGAGCTCCATATCTAGCTTTATTCTTTTTATTAGACTTATTAGCCTGGATACCACCTCCCTTGCGTAGCTCTCTGCCCTCGGTTTTTCTTCTCCGAATAAGTGAAACCGCACCCTTGCTAGGCCTTCGCACTCACAGAGTATGTGCTCTGCGGTTTCTTCCTGGCAGAACCTGCATAGGCTGTCATCTGCCAGGCCAATTGTGAGCATATGTTTTCTCAGCCTACAATGCCCGGTCAGCATTCCCAACATCATCCTTGTCGTTTCTCGACTTTGACATAGTAGGTCGTGCGACAGTTTGGCCGAAGGGCTTTTAAGGAATAATTTTGCGTGTCTTTGTCCTGGGGTTTCATACCACCAGCGCAACGCCTGGTACCCAGGCTAGGGTGACTATATTATGACTACCTAGTCTGTTGAGGGCCTTGCGACTCTCCCAGACCAGATTTGATGTTATCCTATATGAGCGTATCGCCTTCAGTGCTGCTTGGCTGTCGGAGTAGACGACGATTCTTTGGTTGTCCACCTCCTGTTTCATGAACTCTTCTGTACAGCATTGCACCGCCATTACCTTTGCCTGAAAGACAGTAGCATATTTCCCTAGGCTTAGAGAGAGATCGTGATCTTATCTTGTACCTCATATATTCCGGCTCCTACTCCAGAGTCTGTTTTAGAGCCATCAGTGTACCAGTTGAGATTTGCTGTTATAGGAGGCCCTGCTTCCCAGTCTTTTCTCTCTGGAATTTAAACTGTGTATTCATTTTTAAAGCTATATTGTGGGGCAATCTGATCCATTGGTATTCACAGTATTGGCTCTGCCTATATTTCGTCATATAGCTCTTTGTAGACTTTACCGTGTTCTTGGCTTATCGGAGGAGGTCCCTGTAATAATCTGTGACTGACAGATCTTGCATTTTCTTGAATTAGGATATGTAATGGTGGTAAGTTTAGTATTACCTCCAGGGCCGCAGTCGGAGTCGTTTTCATGCCCCCAGTGATACTTAAGCAGGCCTGCCTCTGCTTCTGCGCTCCAAACTGCAGTGTCCTGGGCCACCAGACAACTGATCCATAGGTTATCATTGGCCTCATAACCTGTGTATATAACCATTTGGTCATGTTGGGATTTAATCCCCAGTTCTTTCCACACATTTGCCTGCACCTTCCAAGAGCGATTCTGGCCTTGTGTGTAGTTTTTCCGATGTGGGAATTCCATGTGAGCTTCTGGTACAATATTACCCCAAGGTATCCAATTTCTTTCGCAAATGGAATTTGCTTTACCTAGCTCTCTTATTTCTTAGTGATTATTTTTTTCCATTTCATTCCTCCTCGTTTTCTTCATTCCCGCGTGCTCTAATTTATGATTTCCTGTATCTGTTGGTTAACTTATTTTCTTTTCAATATCTACAATTCCATCGACATATTTCTCACAACTTCTCCTCTTGAAAATTCCCAGCTTTATCACAAATTTAAAAATCCCAACCACAAATACTGGCCAAGGTAATTTCATTTTACCAAATAAAAAATACTTGCAGACGTTCTTTGACCTTCAGCGTTACAGTCTACGTGTGTTTTTGAAGGAGGTAATTTTAAATTCATTGTCCTTCATCCACCTTCGTAACATTATTTGTCATAATCTTTTCTCCTTATAAAGCTATTATTATTGTAGGTACGTACATTATTTCAAGGTACTTTCTTTTTAGGTGTTATAATTTTCTTTTTCAATTCTATAGGTGAAGAAAAATCCATCAAAACAAAAACTGGAAATGAACGTAAATCAATAATTACGTATTCAATTCTATCAACACTCTGCAGAGTTAATAAGATTTGCGTGTGGAATGTAATTAAGGCAACGTAACAAATGTATTACATAACGTTTTCTAATAATTAAGTCCCGTTGAGGAAATTTTTTTAACTTTGCTTTAGTATGAAAAAAGTTGTTAACTTTCATGTTAACAATTTAAATGCTGAGATATGAAATAATAAAGAAGAAAATTGACAGATGACACATATAAAAGTGACTAATCAGTCGATAGTACGGTCAATAATAAACAAAACCAACTAATGTAAATGAAATGTTAATATATCTTTGTTAATTTCACTAAATATTACATTTTAAATTTACTGCGCGTTCACAACACCTGATCTGTAGTCGTATTTGAAATTGAGAGAAAGTAACTCAAAACTTTATTTTGTATTTTTAATGAAAATTAACTAGCGAAAGGTTAAAAGTAAAACTCACTTGTCGACGAAGGAACGTTAGCTGCCATGGCTGTGGAAGTCAGACACTGAAAAAAAAATAACAAATTATTAAAATCTCACTCGCAAACTGACTAGGTAATTTTTTATATTTGGTTAAGAAAAATTATAAACTCAAAAATTGTGGCATTAATTTTTCAATAGTACCTTCCTAGAACTACTATTGAATTATTGTAAAATATTTGGTCAATTTTAAGTACAGCTCTGTAATATCCGATAAGCATCTGGTTGTAACGGTTTTATTGAAATAGTGTCCAACTGTTTTAAGCCATTTTATACTATTCCAATTTATTGAACAATATTTAGTTCAAGATTCTGCGCAGTGATTTGATTTGATGATGATAGTATATTAATGGCGAGTTGTATCAAACACTTAAACTCGGTTTAATGATAACTGATGCTTAGACTGTGGCTGGTTGATGTATTTATTATCAACAATATAAAAATAAATAGAATAATCAGTTGATAATTAATTGTAAAATTTGAAGAATCTTGTATTGAAACCTCAAGAAACAAATTTTCGGTCGCAGTTCGAGCCTTTTCGATAATATGTGGAGGAGTATTTTCACTAAGCGAACATTAACTTTAAAATAGAGGAGAAGGAGACGTCGCAAAATTTGGCAGAATAATTGGTTAATGAAACGATCTAATGATGCCTAACTTTGCCATTACAGATTCTACGGTTAAGCTTTTTAAGTATTTGTTATGGTAATCTTTGAGTTTTACATTCCACAAACAAGCATGTTTCGAGATTTTCTCAATTAACATTTCAATCTCTTATTTATTCCAAGACATATTCACGACATATTTTTCAACCACTTTAATACATAACCACAAATTATCAAGATTAATGACATTCATTCGACATTTTCATCTTGAAATAGAATAAATCAAATTGTTGAGAAAATAAAACCTATTTTATTTTTTTACAATTTCACAGGGTAGACAATTTTTAATACAATTTTCAATTTTAGACTTAACAATTTGAATTGTTCTAAATATTGCACAAAAAATTGTCTAATCTAAAATGACCTTTATTGTCTGTAGAAAGCTAAAAAGCAAAAAATAAGTAGTTTCTACTTTTTATGCCTTCTCCAATAGCAATTTAGAGTGTGTTTCCCAAGTAATTTGAAATATTGTGCCGAGAGATTCTTAGAAGTTTCCATAGAAGTTTATTTATAGAAAATGAAGATATCTATTACCTACAGCCCATGTGTGGTTATTATGAGAATACATGATACCATGTCTTAAGAATCCCTAAACAAAACAGTCATAGCAAAATTTGGATTGTTAATAATTTCCTTAATCCATTGGAAATAGTGTATACGGAGCGGGTAGTGGGTAGTTATTAGGTAGCAAATGCTCCGTGCTTCGGAGGGTTGGATGAGGGAGGCTGGAAGTGATTCACCCCTAATCTCTCATACAAGTCTCCGTAGAGGGGTTGTCCTACCCGACACGGCGCGTCCCAATGGCTGATAGGGTGTCTCCAGAGGGAGTTGGTGGTCAGGGGACTCGTGCTCTTCGAGTTGTAAGGGCCTTCATGACCGACAACCCTCGGGATAAGCAATAAATAAGGCTCCAGTATGGGAACCCGAATAGTTGCTCGCGGATCAAAGGGAATAGAGTAGTAAACCTCGATAAAAAACCAGCAGCATAGGGGAGGCAGCTATGTTGTGTGATTGTAGGCAGCGGCAGCCACTGCGTCCGGAGGCAACCGTGGCAAAAGCCTAGAGGAGTAAACCTCGATAAAATAATCCGTAATCTACGTTGTTAGCTACCGTGACAATAGATGAATGGCTACGCGAAAGTCAGTCAGGAACGGTGCCTTCGGGATACCTGGTGACCTCCCGGAGTATCCAGCCTTACCACCACAAGCGGGGCTCTGTGGTGGTGGACATTCAATTCCCTAGCTACTCGTGGGATGTATTATGGAGTATGTGAAAAAAATGGAACAGAAAGCAGTGGAGGAAGAGAGTATTTTCGGAAAATCGAGGATGGTGAAACGAACACCTGATAAGGCGGGAGAGACTAGTGAGTGGAGCGATACAGGGGTGAAGAGGAAGGAGGTATCGCCTCTGGAAGATAAGGAGCAGAAGAGGAAACAGAAGGAGAAAGGACGGCAGGAAGTGGAGAGTGCGAAGGAGGAAGGGAGGGAGAGTGTAGAGAGATTGAAGGAGATGGTAAAGCGACTGGAGAAGAGGGTGAAAAGGCTGGAAGAGCAAAAGTCGGCGGCGGAGGGGCGAGTCAGGGAATTGGAGGAGTTGAGAAGAGAGGAAGATAGGATGGAGAGAAGGCAAACACGATGGGAGACCGGGAAAAGAGACTGGGATGGATGGAATGAGATTAGAAATAGGGACTGGGAGGATAAAAAACGGGAGGGAATAGAGGTGAAAGTAGGAAATCCCATTTTAGGGGAGGAAAAGATAAAAGTGGTGTGGGTGACTAAGGAGGACAGTGGAATGGAGAAGGGGATACAGAAGATGTTTAGGGAGAGGTATCCGATGCTGGCAGGAAAAGGAGAGGAAATGGAGTGGGTTAAGGAGGTTCGCACTACGGAGAGAAAAGGGACCAGGGTCAACGCGGAGGTGTTGATCTGTCGGATGGAGGGAGATTGTAGGGATGAGAGGAAGGTTTTTAATTTGATGAGCCGACTGTTTGGGGAAGTGGAGAGCGGGGTTAGAGTTGGGCTACACAGGCTTGAGCATGTGGAGGTGGAGGTGCTGAAGAAGATGGTCGCGTGGGTTAGAGCTGATGGGACTGAGGTGACTATTTATATAGATAGGGAAAAGGAGGTCAGGAATGAGGCGGTGATCCTGAAGGATCTTGGAGAAGTCAACCAGGAGGGGATAGATAAGATTAAGAAGGGTCTGACGGAGATGGAAGGAAAGTGGGTGGATAGACTCAGAGTCTCAAGGAACAGGGAGGTGGTTATAGAAGCAAAGAAGGGGGTTGAGGTGAAGGGAATTCTGAAGGAGGTGGAAAAGGTGACAGGAGCTAGGGCAGTGGAGGCGGGGAGGGAAACAAAAACCATTAAGATGGTAGGGATAGACCCATGGATGGAAGATGGAATGGTGAGTAGGAAAATAGAGGAATTGATTGGGAAAGGGACGAGGGTGTTGATAGTGGTGAGGGAGAGGAACGGAATGAAAATGGCGGTGGTGAGGGTGGAATGCGAGAAGGCGGTAGCCTTACTAGGAAAAAGGGAAATTAGGCTGGACTTGAATAGGGTGAATATAATAGAGGGGAGAGAGGAGGGCAGATGTTTTGGTTGTGGAATGAAGGGCCATCAAGTAGCGAGATGTAAGGCAAGGAGAGTGGAGAAGACAAGGGAATGCTGGCTATGTAAAAGCGTGGGACACATGGCCAAAGACTGTCGGCAAGCCTTCCTTTGTAGGGTATGTGGGGAAAGGGGACACAAGCCAGGGGAAACAGAGTGTAGTAGGGGGAGGAAGGTAGTTAATGAAGGTAATGGAAACGAAGATGGAAAAAATGGGAGGGACCCTCTGGACCCCTTAGAGGGGATGAGTCCGGTCAAATAGGAGGAAGGGGCGAACAGACCTCGGGAAGAGAAAATGTGGAGGAGGGATGGAGGGTGCTACAAATAAATTTAGGAAAATGCAGAGTAGCACATGATATTCTAGATGAGGTAATTGGTAGAAGGGAAGTGGATGTGGTGTGTGGATCTGAGGTGAACGCTAGATATGTGGAAAAGCAAGGTTGGATAATGGATGATACAGGAGAGGCAGGAATAAGAGTGGTGGGAGATGGGATGAGGGCGGATGAAGTGAGGAAGGGTAACGGTTGGGTGGTAGTGCGAATTGGAGACATGGTGGTGTACAGTGTGTATATAAGTCCAAATGTCAGCCTAGAAGAATATGAGAGGAGTATGACAGGACTGGAGGAAGATCTTAGGGTGTCTAAAGGGAAAAGGAGAGTTGTAAGAAGAATGGTGACAGGTGACTTCAATGCCAAGAATACGTCCTGGGGAGGGAGAAAAACGGACAGGAGAGGAGAGATCCTGGAGGAAGTATTGACATCCAACGGATTGGCGGTGCTGAATGATGGACTGTTGCCCACCTTCGTGAGGGGTGACGGGGGTTCATCATTTATTGACATAACAGCGTGTGATGAATGGCTGGGGGAAAGAGTGAGTAGTTGGAGGGTGCTGGAGGATGAGGAAAGCTTGAGTTTACATAGGTATGTGGAGACGAATATAAGAGGAGGGAGAAAGGAATTGTTGGAAGAGTGGGGATGGAAGTGGACGAAGGCCGAGGCAGAAAGAGTGAGGAAGAAATTAAGGGAGGAGATAGGTAGGGGACTTGGGCATGATGTAGAGAAACTGTATGATGTGATACAGGGCTGCAGGAGAGAAGGGAAAAGGGGTAATAGGCGCAAGTGGAGGGCTAATTACTGGTGGAACGAGGAAATAGAGAGTCTGTGGCGGGAGTGTAAGAAGGAACGAAGACGAATGTTGAGGGGGAAAGTAGGGATGGAGGGAAGAGTGGGATATAAGGAGAAAAAGAAGGAACTGGAGCGCAGGGTGGAGAGGGAAAAAAGAAGAAAATGGGAAGAGTTACTGGGGGAGCTGGAAAACAACCCATGGGGGAAGGCGTATGAGATAGCGGTGAAAAGAATGGGTGGAAACAGGAACGTGGTACTAGAGGAAGATTGGGAGAAAGAGATTATAGAGAAATTGTTTACAGGGGTAGAAGGAGGGGGGGAGGGCAGAATTCGGGAAGCCCAGAATACTAGGGAGATAGGGAAAATGAGAGGGATAAGGTCGGTAGAGAAGTGGGAAATAGAGGAGGGGGGGAGAAATATTAAGGTAAGGAAAGCCCAAGGGATAGATGGCATGAGAGGTGATATGGTGAAGAGGCTGTTGGATGATAATGGGGAATACTTTTTTGGACTGTTTAACAGGATATTGAGGGAGGAAGAGTTTCCGGAAAGGTGGAAGGTGGCCAGGGTGATCCTTGTGAAGAAGACGGGTAGGGATGGAAAACGGGCGGGAGACTACAGGCCCATTAGCCTGCTGTGTGGATTGGGTAAATTGATGGAGGGGATAATGAAGGTTAGGATTGAGGAGGAAGTTGATAGGAATGGGGGTTTTAGGGAAAACCAACATGGGTTTGTAGAAGGGAAGTCATGCATCTCAGCGCTGGGCAGGGTGGTGGACTTGGTGCAAAGGGCTAGGCAGGGTAATGGTAGGAATAAGAAATTGGCCCTGCTTGTGTTCTTCGACGTGGGAAACGCGTTCAACAGTGTCAGTAAACGGGCGGTGTTGAGCGCGTTGACAAAGCTTGGAGTAGGGGAGGGGCTAGTTAATCTAGTAGAGGACTACCTGACGGGGCGTGTGATAGTGGACACTAGAGGGAGAAGGTATGGGACGGAGGTTGGAGTGCCCCAGGGCTCGGTTCTGGGACCGACGCTTTGGAAGTGTGTGTTTGATGAAGTCTGTGGGATAGCATGTGAAGAGGGATGTGAGATTACGGTGTATGCGGACGATGTCTGTCTGGTATGTACGGCAAAGAGAGAGGTGGATATAGAAAGAAAGGCGGAGAGGATGTGTAGGAAGATTGTGGAGAAGATAGAGCGGTGTGGACTGGAAGTAGCTGAGGATAAGACTGTGGGACTATTGGTGAAGGGGCGGAGCAAGGCAAGGGAGGTGGGGGTGATGGTGAAGGGAAAGAAAATTCGGATGGAGGAAGCGGTGAAGTATCTGGGGGTGTGGTTGGATAGCCAATTATCCTTCAAAACCCATATGTTGAAGGCTGCAGAGAAGGCAAAAGTAAGGGCAGCGTGGCTAGGAAGATTGATGGGTAATGTGAAAGGACCGGGAGAATGGAAGAGGAGGATAATTGGTAGGACGGTAGAGCAGAGTATGCTGTATGGCGCTGAAGTGTGGGGCGAGAAAGCAGGGGTGAATGCGAGGGTTAGACCACTCCTGCGGGTGCAGAGAGGAATACTTTTGAGGGTGGTGCAGGCGTACAGGACAGTGGGTGGACTGGCAGCAGCAGTGCTGTCACGGTCCTATCCATTGGATCTGATGGCTAGAGCCAGACAGAAACGCTGGAGGGGAGCGAGCAGAGAGGAAGTACAGGATTGGATGGATGAGGAAATGGAGAGAAGGTGGGATGAGTATGAGGGCGCGCTAAAAGGAGCGATTGGGAGCAGGAGAAACTGGGTGGACCGGAAATTTGGAGAAGTGAACTACTTCTTGACGCAGGTGCTCACAGGGCATGGGTCGAGAGTGGGTTACCTCCACAAGATTGGGAAAAGAGAAACTGGAGTGTGCGAGAGATGTGAAGTGGAGGATGATGTGGGGCATGTGTTTAGATGCTGGAAGAATGAGGAAGTTTTGAAGAAGTTAGAGAATAAACTGGGAGAGGCGGTGTATTGGGAAAATATGGTGGAGATTATGTTGAAGGGCGAGGAGGAATGGATGGAGATAAGTGGCGTAGTAGAGAGCATGATAAGGGAAAGAGAAAGACTCGCTATGGAATGAGAGAGGTGGGAGTGAAAGAAGGAGGAAGATGAGGGAGAGTGTGTGAGGGACCGCCGCCCGTCTTGAAGTATGCTAGGGTAGTGATTCCAAGGCGGGAGTAACGGCGAGTTTGAGGTGGGTTTGGTTGGTAGGCATCTCCGTGGGGATGAGTCCAACACTGTCTGGGTACTGGTTAAGGACCCAGTCGAACATGAGTTTCCCATCTCGGCCCGAAAAAAAAAAAAAAGGTAGCAAATGCTGAACACGTTGGACGTTATATATACAATAAGTTTTCTTTTAGAAATTAAGAACACTCCAAATGGTTTTGTGATGAACATTTACATAGTGATACATTTTTCTAGTACTCATCATTTCTGGATGTTCGTTGATAATTTGAAGAACCCTTTCCAAGTTCCAAGTAATATGGTTATTACGTGTACCAAATTTAAAAATAATATACAGGGTACTTCGGAGCTTCCGAAAGAAAGAGCAAATTGATAAAACATCTCGGTTATAAAGTGTAGGAGACTCATTGAGTATGAGTTTTTTGGAACCACCAAAGTAATAACCATTCACAGTTAAAGTTAGGTCCTTTAAAATGAGGCACCCCTTCTTTACTCGGCTAAAAGGTTATAAAATAATGAACATGTGTTAATGAAATGTTTTGAGGTTATATTTTATAATTTATCAATTATTACGGGTTTCTTCTTGAACGATCACAACCACATAAAAATTTCCTAGTCGACTGCACATCCCATTATATAAAAATAAAACTCACTCGTTATTAACTGTCAAGGTTATGTTTGTAATCATTAAAACTAAATTTTGATTATTCCGGCAAATTCATACAATATTATAAATTTATTTCGCTTTATAAATAATTTTTTCCATCACCATTTGAAGATAAAATTGATGTCTCACCTTTTAAAAACCTTATTAGGCACTTGTTCGCAGTTACTTTCATTCATATAACAATTAAATTTACTATTTAAACTTTCCATTTAGGAAACAATTGCTTTGTACGAGCCATATCACCATATCATCAACTCAAACGTGTATATTTATCACCGAAGAAGAAATTAACGGTCAATGGCCTTCAGTTAGTGCCTTATAGGGCTCCGCAGAACTAGTAGTTTCCGCTTAGTAACAAAATTATCTTCTTGATGTTCAAGTAGTATAACAGCGGCGGGCGCTAAGGTATTTTTCAAGGGAATATAATATATGTCCGTTAAATCTAATATTTTAAGTCTATTGGCCTATTGCATCTTAAATTATATTTATCTACAAATACAAACTCGATATAGAGTTGTTGCAGGTACCTATGCCCTGTAATGTTGATGTTATATGTACTTATAAAGTGTAAAAATGTCGAAAATAAAGCATAGTAATTGGAGTCAAGCAAAATGCTCAGTAAAAGATGAAAGCTTCTTTTATTTTACGAGAAATATAAGTTTAAAGAGCACAAAAGAAAATTAGCTTCCGGAGAAACTACGTCGAGTTGCAACAAAGATAAACGCAAAAGAAATTTTCAGACTTCAGTTGAGTCAAAAAGTTAACATTGCACGTCAAAAATTGTTGCGGCCAATGTAACGTTTGCCTAGGGACGGCCGTGTTTAATACTATTCAAGTACACCAGGTAACAGACTGCTAAAATACAAAAATAAATAACACGGCCTATGTCTACGCAATAATAAGGCTGAAATAATCAATATTTTTAAATACATGTTTACATCTCAAAAACGCTTACACAAAAAAGATACGATTAATCTTGGCATCTCTATTCTATATCTAAGGACCTATTTTGTGCCCCCTTAAAATATTTATTACTGTACTCCAGTGACAATAACTAAGTATACAGGAAAATGCAAAGCCATAAAGGCCGAGCTATCCATTTAACTTTAACTATAATGTAGGCGCATAAAATTGTTTCATTAATATGAATTATGTAAAAACTGTACAAGAGTTTATCTTTTAGTAAGAATGTTAGTTGGAAATATTTGATAGCAAAAGACTCAGATTACTGCTGGTATGTCTTTGAGTTTTGCTGAAACAAGCAGTTTGTTTAGGCCAACTGTCGATGAAATAGTTTTTTTAATCGTTATACGCAAGCGCGATGTTGGGGAATGGTGATAGAACGATTTTTGAACTGTTTACTTGATGCTGAAAATTGTAGGTGACGTGTTGGGCTATGGTATATTGTGCAACAAGGGGGGAAAGTTGAGAAAAGTACTTGCCCCACATGTTGCACACTATACTTTTTCCATAACCGCACACATTTAAAGAATAATTTCATTTAAAATTATAGTTGATGGTGAAACTTGTACAATATTGTATGGTCGAACCCGGAACGTCATTTCTTTTCATTAAATTCTCCGTTATATTAATAGTAGAAGTTTTGTGACAACCAAGTAGGTATTTAGAGATGACAGTAGCCTAAGTTTTTGTCGATTTTATTTGATTCTCCATATAAATGTATGTGGCGTGGGCAAAGTGCCGTGAGAAATAATATTTCTCACAGTATGAGCAATCTTTGGCTTCGATATTAAGTAAGCTATGAGAAATACGTCACTTTGTAGAAAAAACGTATTTCTTCTTCATTTGTGATTGCTGATGTAATCTGGTACCGTGCTTTCCATAAAAACTATCGAAATTCATAGCATAATGGTTCAGAATTATTTTCAAAACTGAATAATATCTATACTCTGTTCAATTTTCATTTACAGCTCGTCACAACAATATCCCCACCTGACATCAGAGCTAGCGATAGACGTGACTAGTTCTTATCAGAGGATTCGTTACACTCGACACCCTACTATCTTTATCCACCAATACGAATGCAATACGTTTGCAGGTGGAGCTGTGTGGGTCGCAGGTGTCAGAACTTTGACAAATTATAATCGTGGTGAAACAAAAACGGTTCCAAGTATGTCCCAACTCTACTAAAGTTCAAGAGTACTCCTTAATTTAAGGGGAATCTATCGGCAGCGATTTGAGAAAATATCGAAATATTTTTGGCAAAGAATTTTGAGGTAATGGATGTATTGAAAATTAAGAAAAAAATAGATCATGTAGATTAATGTTGAACTAAGAGTTCTCATCGAATAAAAACTTTGAAATGCTAACCAAATTTTGTTGAAAAAAATACGAATCATGAGGTAATTACACATATTAAGCAAAGTTTGAGCCCTTGTAAAGAATTAAATATGGATTAAATGGAAAAACTAATTGATAAGAAGTCTAATTTGAAGCTTTATGAATACTATATAAAAATCTCAGAATCCTCAAATTACTTCTTATGACCGTACAATTCCTTATTGAAATTCGGTTGCTACCACTAAAATATCGGATAAAAATCCATCGCTTGCTTTTCTATCCTTCTATGACTGACATTGTCTCTCTGCTTCGGTAGTCG
>CAJUYG010005272.1:0-14298 GCA_910591675.1 Galerucella calmariensis | reverse complement strand
TTATTTTAAAAGTTGATAGTTTCTAATGTCCTATTTGGTTCTATTTGGTGTGGTAAAATAACAGATGAGTGTAATAGAGTTTTTAATGCACTAAAGAACTAGTTTTTTCACTAAATAGAGTTCAATAAAGTTTTGTTTTCAGCATGAACGTGGAAAAAAATAATAGTGTGATGCACCGGTTAATACACAATGGCCACTCATATTTTCTATATTATTCTTTTTCCATTTGCATATAATTTTCTTCAAGTAAAGCATATGTTTGCAGCTGAATCATTGTGAAATTATTCAATCCAGTGTGACCCATTTTGTTTGGAAGCACCCCCGTAAAATCCGCATTTTTCAACCGATTTTATTTTAATTTTTTTTGTTAGATTCAGTATCAAAAACGGTATTATGGCACAAATTTTCATAGCTTCTCTATGTTCATTTCTCTTTGCCAAAAAAGACAAAAGTACATTAGGTAATTTTTTTTCTCAATTATGACTATACCACTGGATTCAGAATCATCACAAATGTAAACTACCCAAATTTTATAAAAAAAATTTCATTAACGACAAAGTTATTATAACATGAATTTGGAAAAAGTGGTATTTTTAGTAATAGTTTACGTAGAATGTAGACAAATTTGAAAAATGGCAACATGGTCAACAAAAACAAGGACTCAAACATATTGCACAGTAAAAATTCGAAGCCAATAACTTAACCCGTTCTGGAGTTATAGCTTCTGAAAGTAATGTAAAATTGTGCTAAATAATATCATTTATTAACAAAATGAAATCAACGAGTATTCCATGAAAATACAAATTAACAACTCTCAAAAATAACTAACAATACATTTCGATAAGAATTTAACTGTAAATATATAATTTCTTTTTTATAATGTCCACAGCTTTATTATGTCCATACTTTTTAAAGCCATTTTTAGAAAATTCAAACCTAAGTCGCAAATACGCTGTAATTTCGAAATATTAGATATTTATGTCAGTCAGTAAAATGTGTATGAAATAGTGAATACTAAATGTTCCAAATATTCAACTATTCAAGACAAAGTTGAAATTGTACTTTTTTGTGGTTACAATGATGGAAGTGAACGAGAAGTAATAGTTAATCGGAAACATCCAGATCGCCGTATTTGCTGCTTTGTAGTGCACAAAATTAAAAAAAGTATTTATTAAGACTGGAGCACTGACCAAACGTATTTAAAAAAATTGCAGGCAAGAAATTTTAATGACCGTATTGTCATAGACTACTTTGCCAACAATCCAAATTATTAAGCACAATTTACATTACTTTCAGAAGGTATAACTCTAGAACGGTTTAAGTTATCGGCTTCGAATTTCCACTGTGCAATATGTTTGAGTCTTAGTTTTTGTTTACCATCTTGCCATTTCAAAAATTTGTCTACATTCTACGTAAAAAATTAATTAAAATACCAGTTTTTCCAAATTTATGTTGTAATTACTTTGTCGTTAATGGCAATTATTCTTATAAAATTTTGGTATTCGAGAAAAAAAATGCCTAATGTACTTTAGTCTTTTTTGGCAAAGAAAAATTAACATAGAGGGCTTTGAATATAGTAGGTAATTAAGCTATGAAAATGTGTGCCAAAATACTCTTTTTGATACAGATTCTAACAAAAAAAATTAAATCAAACTCGGTTGAAAAATGCGGATTTTACTGGGGTTTACAGTTTCCAAACAAAATGGGTCACACTGTATTTATTCTGGCCAATATGCTTTATTTTGTAAATTTTCTTTTGTAATGTAAAATGTAATTCCAGCACAGCTCCCGGTTATATATAATTCTAAAAATATACCATTTTTGAGTAAATAGTCCAGGGGGTCTATTCTCAAACAGTGACATTTTTTGTCGCATGCGAGATTCTACTTCTTAATTGACAAAAGTATAATCTCGCATACGACAAAAAATGTCACTGTTTGAGAATAGACCCCCTGGCTCGACAAGTTTCTGGAATGAACCTTTGCCTGGAGTCAAGTTCCTGAAAAACTTACCTGGTAGAAGAAATACCAGAAAAACGTTTTCCTGGATTCAATCCCAAAATATACAGGGTGAATCACGACCAACGGGATGGAGGTTTATAGCGAAACGGTGAAAGTTTTAAAATATTTTTCACTTTAGTAGTTTGTACATTCATATAGGCTACATTTTAAAATTATTTTGAAATATACAGGATGTTCCAATAAAGTGTGGCGTATCAAAGTTATATTTTTTCTTATGGGACACCCTATATTTTAGTGCATTATCTGATTGCCCCTAAAAAATAAAGTACTTCTTCATAATGGTTCCCTATACCTAAATACAGAGGGTTCCGAGTTATGCTGACTTTTTTAAAAATGTGAGCATTTCGAAAAAAATTAATAACTCATTGATATAACAAATTCTAGCAAATTTTCTCTTACATCTCAATAGTTGGACATTTGTTGAATGTATTTCACGATTGAGTACTAAATATCTATCCACAGTGTGTTCAGAATTTTCAGTTTAATTATTACATCCTTCAATGGGTAATATCGGGCTCAATTTAAATGGAACACCCTGTATTTTGATAACTCACCATACTCAAAAAAATGTCCTCTTTCGAATGGTATAAGGGTGTCCCATACCTAGGTATTATACTTTTCGTGCAATTTACAATTTTCTTAAATTGTATGGTAAATCTATTTTAAAACATATATGTAATTCTCTTTAAATTTTAAACTGATGATCTGTAAAAAAACAGTGAAGTTGCCAATAAATATGCACACTTGTAGTTGCAGAGGTACACTAGCTCATTTTTTACCGATAAGTATTTGAGTACATAATAAAACAAAAACACATTTTTAATAAAGCAAATACATAAATACGAGTAGTACAAAACGAACAACAAATTATTCAAAGGAAAAAATGAAAAATTACTGTAATAAATGTTCAAAATGCTTGCCATCTTGTGCAATGCAACAAGTGACTCTAGCTTCCAACGATTTACCTACATTATTTAACATATCGGTGTTATAATCGCGAAAGCGTTCGAAATTCTCAATTTCATATCGTCTGAAGTAGTAGGGGGTATAGAATACACAATATTTTTAATTTAAAACCCCATTCGAAAAAAGCTCAGTCAATTCGGGTGACCTAGCTGGCCAATTAAAAGGACTGCCTCTACCTATCCATTTATTTCTGAATTTTCTATTGATGTAGTTCCTAACTGCACGTTAAGAGTGGACAGGAGCTCCGTCCAATTGTAGCCACATTTTCTTTCGGATGCTGAGTGGTAGGTGTTCAAGAAGAATCCAGAAGTCTTTTTTAAAAAAACTCAAAAATTTTCTACCATCTAGGTGTCCATCAAAAAAATACAGGCCGATAACATACTCGCCCACAATACCTCCCCGAACGTTTACACTCCATCGGTGTTGGCGATCAACAGTGCGGAAAATAAATGTTTGTTTGCTGTTCCGTAATAATAAAAATTATGTCTATTAACTAACCCATTATTGTGGAAAGTTGATTCGTCAGTAAACAAGACATTATTGAAAAAATCAGGAACTTCTCCAACTTTATCCAAAGTCCATAAACAAAAATTTAAACGTTTATCATAATCCTGTTGTGTCATCTGCTGGTGTAGTTGGATATGATACGGATGGTATCGATTTTTCTTGAGTATTCTACACACTCATTTGACTTATTCCTAATTCACTTGAAATATTTCTATTACTGGTATTAGGATTTTCCGTAACCGACAGCAGTACATCAAATTCGTTGGCGTTGTAGCCAGTAACTAGTTTTGGTCACCTTCTCGTATGCAACGCTACCAGTATCACGAAATCTATTGATCAGTCTTTCGAGAACTTCCTTCTTCGGGTGAATTCTATCAGGGTACTTTTGAGCATAAACTCTAGATGCTAGGAGACAAGTTTCTGAACATTCCCCAATGCAAAGTATCATGTCGACTCTTTCGTTTAACAGGTACTGCTTCATTTTTTGTAGCAATAAAATTTAAGACTAATGCAAGATTCTTCAGAGAATTAACAGAGAAATGTTATAAAATGACATGTCAATAAGTTAGGTACCGATGAGATTTGTATGAATTTTTTGTTTCAAACTCGATTTTCATACAATTTAAGAAAATTGTAAATTGCACGAAAAGTATAATACCTAGGTATAGGACACCCTTATACCATTCGAAAGAGGACATTTTTTTGAACATGGTGAATTATCAAAATACAGGGTGTTCCATTTAAATTAAGCCCGATATTACCCATTGAAGGATGCAATAATTAAACTGAAAATTCTGAACACCCTGTGAATAGATATTTAGTACTCAATCGTGAAATACATTCAACAAATGTCCAACTATTTAGATGTAAGAGAATATTCGCTAGAATTTGTTAAATCAATGAGTTATTAATTTTTTTCGAAATGTTCACATTTTTAAAAAAGTCAGCATAACTTGGAACCCTCTGTATTTAGGTATAGGGAACCATAATGAAGGAGTACTTTATTTTTTAGAGGCAATCAGAAAATGCACTAAAATATAGGGTGTCCCATAAGAAAAAATATAACTTTGATACGCCACACTTCATTGGAACATCCTGTATATTTCAAAATAATTTTAAAATGTAGCCTATATGAATGTACAAACTACTAAAGTGAAAAATATCTTAAAACTTCCACCGTTTCGCTATAAACCTCCATCCCGTTGGTCGTGATTCACCCTGTATAAAAAAAGCAAGCATTTTGTAAGGCTTCGCTTAAAATTTTTTAACTTCATATTTATACTCTGAATTCACTAAACCATTTGTGAACTTGTAAGTCTCCATTTTTTTAATATAATAAATATATTTTTCAATTTAGTTCAGTTTCATTTAATTTTAATTTTATTTATTTATTCTAAAAAATGCAATAGGCTATTCCACTGCAATGTAATCGAATACTTTATCAGACGGCAATGCCGGATTAACCACGTAGCAAGAGTAGCAATTGCTACGGGCCCCGCGCGAAAGGAGGCCCCGCATATTCAAATCCACTCATCTCTGCCTGAGCGTAATTTCTTAAGGGAAAAGTCTGAAACGTCAGACACTCGGTAGCCGCCTATTTCCTTGGCGTAAATAAAACACCAAATTTCATACCTATAGATAGCAAATATACGTATTGAGTATTGAATTGTTTTTTCACTACTTTATACTTAAGAACCCATAGTAGATCAAGGGCTCTTTGAAAGAATTTGCTAAGGGCCCCGCGCTTGCTTAATCCGGCACTGTCAGACGGGCAATGGGATTGAATTTCAAAATCATTGAGTGAGAAGGAGTCACAATAGATATTCTAAAAGAAAACATACAATACAATAGGTTTGTTCGTAGAGCAGTCACAAACGGTTGGAAACTGAACGACTCCTGCGTAGTGAATAAAAACCGTTCACAAAAAGACTGCGTTTGTTTTGTCGTCCAGTTTCCAACCGTTTGTGACTGCTCTACGAACAGATCTAATAATACTAATGGTTTAAAAAAGAGAAGGAAGCCCGGTATAAACTAAACGTAAATCAAAATTACTCTCCAATAAGCTATTAAATCACATCCCTTCATAAACTATGAATGAAGTATTGCATTCTTTGCTTGCACATTTATTTTCATAAAAGCCAGTATTTCCTGCATCGTAAAAACCGAAAAAGTGAAGTCATCGACCCGGCCCATATTAGACAAATGTATTCGACGGAGTTTATGTGTTTTAAATTTATTAGTTGGTTTATACACCATATAAATGGAACAATGAATGCAATGGGGGTAATTGAAATCTGTTTTGTCTTTTTAATTTTTTATATACAAAATAAACATTCTCACTATTTAAATGTCCCTGAAAATTATTCTCAAGAAAAATTGGTACGATTGTTAATAAGTTTTCTCTACACATACACAACAGAGTATAACTAATCTTTATTTCAACTTGGAAGCTCATAACTCGGAAATGTGTATGACAGTATATAACAGAATAGCTAACTACTGATTTAGGACACTCTGTATTTTCTTTGTTCAACCAAAAGTGATTTTTTTCTTTTCTAAAACTAGAAACAGTACCTATATTTGAGAATATTTTGGAAACTAAAAGCAAAATTGTTTTTGGAAATAATGGGCGCGTTCATTCGGGCTCAAAGTGGAAACTAGGCACAATACATGTTGAATATTCTGCCAGTCAGCAGCTGCAAGTTATCCTCCTAATAATATTCTTTTAGTTGCATAGACCATTCCAGAATGACGTTACAGACAGAACGGCCATATTGTTCTGGAAGGAACATGTCCTAATCGATTTAACTTGTAAGCAATGGATGATAGTTGACTTTAATTAGTAGTTAGCTCTTAATATTATCTGAAATGCCAACGTATTATAGTGTTACTGAATGTGGAATGCGGGGAGCAAGAGATAAGGTTTTTTTTTCGATTTCCGGCTATTTCAACCAAGAGGGGTGACAATTCAATTGATCTCTCGGTACACCTGAATATGTTGCTCTTGGCTCTTGGCATTGGAATCACATAACTCCTTTGTTGATTCCTTTTTTGTCTGTTGACATTTCATTTATTATTCAATCCAACTTATAGACAGTTTACTGACTGACTGCGCCATGTGTTATTTGAAAAGTTTTCATTATTTGAATGATCAATTAATTCACAGCATATGTAAAAACACACAAGCTTCAATTCCAACTGATTGGTTGCCCACCAAAACAACATGGCCCACCTGTCAAAGTGTTCTGGAATGGTCTCGGGAATGCTCTACTGTCAAGTTTCCACTTCTTTGTTATCTTCCATTATTATTGTTTATAAAAAAAAACACAACGTAACTCAACACTTTGACAGCGCGAAAAATGACAATTGAAATTTTTGGTCCTCTTTGACAGCGCTGAGTAAATACAGCGCAAATAATTGCCGCCGCGTGTGATGCTCAAAAGTTGAAAGGAAGCACGCCATCTCCGAGTCAACAGCTCATAAGTTGAGCCCGTTTAAGCGCGCCCAATCTCTTCGACCTTCTTAGGTGCTTAATCCAGTTTTTGCAGCATACGGTCCTCACCGATTAAGGTGTACCTAGTGTTTTTCGTGTTTTTGAGCCGTTACTAATATAAAGGCGGCGCCAGACATGCGGCATTCGGCGAATACCGAGCGACTGCTCGCCAAGTAGCAAGTAGTTGAGTTACTGGGCAAGGTGTGCGCCAAATGACAAGCACCTAAACCAGATATTCGCCATTCGTTGGATGCGGATTCAGAGCGTTATACGGCAAATATTCGTTTCCTTTGATTTTGCTTCGAAAGACCGACACACAACGGGAACTACGCGAGCACTGCACAAATACTAAAATTGGTCATCGGCAAGTAGCGATCAACCCGTCCACACACTCGCTACTTGGCGAGCAGTCGCTCGGTATTCGCCGAATGCCGCATGTCTGGCGCCACCTTTATATGAGAGGTTTTTCCGTTAAGCAATGTCGATTCTAGTAGACTTCGTGATCCTCAGAATTTTTACGTTAATTTCAAATTTGTTTGATAGCTTACCTTCAATAAAGCAGATTAGAACAAAAAATTTGCTGGATCATTCTGTTATTACTTAAAAAATCGCGAATTTTCTCCAACACTATCTAATGCTATTTTTATGATTAATAGTTTCACTTTAAAAACTGTGGAAGTAATTATCTTAATTTAAAGTGCCTGTTTCCCCAAAAAAAAACGTATGAAAATACTTAATTTTGCGAATTTTTAGAAATATATAATCATTTTCACTTGACACTTATAGGTTATAAAATTACATTGAAATCTCATATCTATGTCGCCTATGTTTACAAATGGCTTACAAATTGGGAATTGTGTGACCAGGTCAAATTTTGTTTGGCCATATTATTAAATTCTTTCGGGTCCCAAATTTTTAGTAATTTGTGCCAACTCAATGTTTCTTATCATTTTTTGTGACATCCATTATTTTCCATATATTTAAGATGCAATAGTCCACTTTCACAATCAATTCCGTAAAATGCATGTTTTTAATGGCCAGATCTCTCATTGCATCAATCGTACAAAAAAAAACATTTCAACGGGCTTCAATTAAGCATAGGTATATGCTTTATTTAATCGAAAACTATAGGAGTTAAAAACAGATTTTCAAATTTAAAAAACGTTTTGAAAATTAGGGTTTTTCCAAATACCGGAAATTTTTCGAACAGGTAGGTTTATTTTGATATCTTTTTGTCTCCCCACTAGGGGGTGCCCTATCCACTGCCTTCTAAGGTGCACACTTCTAAAGTTGTATTATTGGTTTTTTCACACCCTCCTTAAAAAAATTCAATTCATTTTAAGTGGCTGTCAGTATTTCCGAATTAATTAGTCTACAATTTACTTCTTCTAGATTCTTATGAGTTTTTTTCAAGTAAAATTCTCAGTGCTGATATCTGTGACATCCTGTAAACATAGAATACACTTCTTGTAGCTCGGCCTACATGTTCCTACTTAACGAATTTTGTTGCACATAGCAGTAGTAGTTTATATTAGTAGGCATTCATATCAAAAATCTTATGTAAATATTATTTTTTTTCGAAATCACTTGTTTATATTAACTACGCAACCAAAAAGAATGTAAATAAATCAACTAATTATTACTGTGAAGATGTAATATTTGAACATTCGGCGTGAACCTTTTTTCTGGTAACTTTTAATTGATATATTTTTGAAAGGTAACATCGTACACCCACACAGAGATCCGTTGAAATAGTGACTAATAACAAATTTCGGTAATCTTATTTAAATTTAAAAAAAAAAACATTATTAATAGTTATAATCCATAATTATCCACAGTGAAAATATAGCTTGAGGTTGAGTTAACTATTGGATTTCTTTTTCCAATAGACTTGTTCCCAAAGACCCTTGAGTATGGGGGGCTAACTTTTTTATATAATAATGAATATTTTAAAAGTTTTTTCGATAAATTTAGCTACCATCTTCCATTCAATCTTATTAATTATTTTGAGAGCATATTGTAGGAGTGAAAATAATAAGAAAAAATTGTTTTCAAGAAAGTTGCTCTGGGGAAATTTGTTTTGTGGAACTTCATAACAATTCTTTTCTAGGGAACTAAGTGTAGTATCAACCTAAGATCCACTAGAACCAATAAATAATAGGTGCATGCTATCTGATAAAACGGAATTGTTTTTCAACGTTCTAATGCTAACCTACGTATTTTGTATTCTGGACGTGGAAGAATAAAAAGTGGCATGTATCTGTCACCGTTAAAGTATATAATGCAGTTATTTAATAAAATACCTAGTTTTTCCATAAAATAACTGACCTTGTCCGTTAAAGTGTGTAATATGTTATCAATTTGACACTTTAATTAGTAATTCTATGAAATAACTAGGTATTCTATAAATTAACTGATAAGAGACAGTTAAAGTGTAAAATAAAGAATTTATCTAAAATGAAATTGAAATAATGGTAGACAATTGAAATGAAAAAGAAGCAATCTATCCAATTTATGCTGGGTATAAATAGTATTTATGGAAACGTACCATAAAATCATTTGTTACAACAAGGATTACTAAAATGACACTTGCAATTACAATGAACAGTTTTTTAGAACAAAAACATTTCTTGTTGATACACTGGGTTTTACCCGAGCATTTCTTAAACCCTGAAGAGTACCTAAACTTTGAGCTGTAGCAACCGACCGGAGCGATATTTCTAGGTACGATACTTTGTCGATTTTAATTAATTTTTGTTCGCAGACACTAAGCTCAGATCGGGCATATAATTGTTTCATGCGGCCGTTTTTGTGCCCAATTGCTAAATAAGTTCTCTGCTCCCTATGCCCTGGAATAGTTCATAAATGCAGTAGGTGTGAAAAGTAAATGTATTTGTTGTGCAATGTATATGATATAGATTATTTTACTCTTTAACGGGCTGCAGATTGATATTCTATGCAATAACTGCTGAAACCATGAAATATAAGAGAGTTTCACACTTCAACTGACACGTTCAGCTATTCCATGGAACAGCTGGGTATTCTATAAAATAAAGGATTTCATACTCGGTGACATATCAACTAAATGTAATGTTTTATGTTGTCTGAAAGTTTGGGAAGAACTACAAGCATCTTCCAAGCATTCATGTCTTAAAAAGTGTAATGAGCTAGGGTTTCAAGACACACTGGAAAAGCGAAAAAATGAGAAGATTGGGCCATAAAAAAGACCTAGTAGGACCAAGACAATCGAAAATACTCCAAGAAATCCAAATAATGTATCAGTCGATTGAATCATTAAGATTGAACTTCGAGTTTTGAGAGGATTCCTAGCCCTGCCTACTGAATCAAGAACCTCGAACTAGTGAAATAGTAGTTTACCTAACTAGTGCGGAAAGTGATACTTTTCCGCACGCTATTGCAGATGGCCGAACGACGCTTTAGCGGAGTTCGGCCAGCAATCGCGTGCGGAAAAGTCACTTTACGCACGTGTTAGGTACACTATTTTTTCTACTAGCATGCGGAAAGAACCCAAAAGTAATCATAAATCAACATTTCTCATTATATACATATCAACAAATTAATTATTATTATTTGACATTCATTTGATGAGGCTTATACCAGGGCCATCAAAAAATGATTGAAAAATAAGTTTTTTTTTTATTAAAAATTATAGCAGCATTATAATAAATTTATTAATTTTTCAGTCATTTGGTAAACTTGGATATACAAAATACATATTTTGAATATTCAAATGTCAGTATATTCCTCAAATGTCAATAAATTTACTTTCCGCACTAGTGCGGAAAAGTGACTCTTTCCGCACGCTTCCCAGGATACAACACCTGAATAGAACAGAAAGAGCTGCCTAAATTGGTGGGATTGAAGGAGCTACTAATTTTGGATATTTTTCTCAGGAGCTGCATTGTATTGTACTTGATGTTCATATCAAGTAGAAAAAACAGCGTATTAAATATTTATAGCCTGATAAAGATAATTTGACAAAAATAACTGCCAACCTTCTAATAGAAGTTATTACACGTTTTGTGGTTTAACTTTGTGTTTCTTTTAAAACCTTTATTATAATTAGGATTTGAAATATCTACTCAATAATGTAATATTTCAGTTTTACATTTCTTTATCAATGGTGTGATCATAATCCAACTGAGGTAACACAAAAATGGTATATAGCTCGGATTTATTTGTAAGTAAACTGAAAATTATTAAAGCAAACACAGCGTGACATGTATAAATAAAAATTACATCACAGCTCTGTGGAATTGTACAAAAAAAATCCAGCAAAAATAGCAAATAAATATTTTTAATATTTCACGTGTTTTTACACATTTATGAAAATTTAATTGTATAAGATTTATATCTTTTATGGCCGATCTTACCACTACCTATTAAAACTTCCATATTGCCAGCTATGCTCTGGGCTAGCTTGACCACGATACATTTTATTCAAATTTGTGGCTCACCATAAGGTGATGAGAACGAATTTAGTTGAAAATATCAGGATGATAAGGAGCCGTACCCAAATTATGTAAGACAATTTTCCTGGGTTCTCCCTCCAATCTCAACGTAAAATACCGTAATATTTTATAAACGTGCCCTACTGTCTTACGTAAGATTTTCGCTTAAAAAATGCAAAAATAAAATACTGACGTATAAAAACAATAGTCACATTCTGCATAGGTATAAATAATATTTATTTGACACCGTATATATCGAAATGTTTGTTTCTGTAGTGGCCCGTCATACTCAATTTGCAAGTTTCTGATACAAAATGTCATGAAAATCTTACGTAAGAAAATTTTTTCACCCACACCCATAACGTAAGACAGTGTCAGGAAATGTCAATTTCACCCCTGCATCAATAACCTTACGTAATTTAGGCACGGCCCCTAACTGTCATCGTTACGATCGACCTTTAGATAACATCTCATTATTACATAAGGACTATTAAGAATAGAAAAAATGCTTATAATCAACTCTTTAGTTATTATAATTCTTATTTTTTTTAAGATTTTTCAATACAAAACTGCGACTTCATAAACTCCGAGATAAACTCCGATTGTTCTTAAATATTACATTGAAAAAATTATCAGTTCTGCAGGTGCTAACTTTTTTCGTTTTCAATTCAATTTGTTGTAAATAAAGAAAATTTGTTCCTTCGAAATCAATTGTAGAGGCTAAAAAATGTGTATGCTGTCCTAAATCGCCTTTTTCTTTTGATAGTAATACAAAATACACCAATAATACATGGCGCAGTCGGTAAATAGTCTTAATTGAATTGAATAATGATTAAAATGTCAGAAGACGGAAAAGAAATCAACGGAGCAACAGGTTCAGGTGCACAATTAAATAGTCAGCATGCTGATTAAAATAACCGCAAATCGAAACAAAAAATACATTATCACACTTAACAAGAGTTGGCATTTTGGTTATTACTAATTAAAGTCTAAATGTCATCCGTTGTTCACCAGTAAAAAATGGAAACTAAATAGAATATGAATGTGCCTTTCAGAACAATATGGCCGTCCTGTCATTGACGTCATTCTGGAATGGTCTATAAAAAACAGTAGAATAACCTCAAAACACGAAGAGAGCGTCAGTGTGAGAAATAATATTTGTCAACATCGCAATTACAATGTGGCCTTTTAAAAAAGGTTTTTTTTCGTGAAAGGAAATCAAAAATAACAGTATCATATATTTGTTTCCGGGTTGACCACGAATATCTAAATTTAAAATGGAAATGAGGTTCAGAGCACAATCCTGATGATTTCTTCAGAAAAATGTGTAGGTAGATACTTATTCATATTACTCTCAGGATCACCGATTATAATTCCGTTGTAATATTATTTTGAATAATGTTGCTCAATTCGTGTTTTGCGATTAAGTTGGTAGTTTTCTATTTTAGAACTTTAGTTCTTTACGTTAAGTTGGAGCGAAGCGACAGGGGGTAATTCGCAAAAGATCTGACCGTAACGTTACGTTACGTTGCTGCGTTATGTACCTGAGACTCTCTCTCTCTCTCTCTCGTTTACGAAGCAGCGATTTATATGCTTCGGCCGGGAATCGAACCCGGGCCGCCCGCGTGGCAGGTGAGCATTCTACCACTGATACATTAAAATTGTATGCAAAGCTGGTATTCGCAGTGCTGGTGATATACTTGAATTTATTTGGATACATTTTTTACTATTATTTCCATAATTTTTTGCAAGATTGATCTTTTTTAGAACTTTAGCTCTTTACGTTAGGTTGGAGTGACCGGGGGTCGCGGCGCAAAAGATCTGACCGTTACGTTGCTGCGTTATGTGCCTGCGTTATGTGTTTACGAAGCAGCGATTCATAGGCTAGAGAAAATTGTAATGCCGCCATATATCGAAGTCTCGGATTAAAATTTTACGCAAAGGTTGATAATATAATAGTATAATAGTCGATTGTTGATAATCGATTAGGAGATATACCTTACTGTTGCGCACGTCCGTTTAAAACTAAAAAAAAATGCTGGAAAGATTTTAAATTAATCGATAGATTGAAGAAAAAAGCCGAAGACAGAATTTTGTAACGAAATAATTCATCTACTACTCTACAACTATACAACTTAATGGTAATCGATTGTTAATCGATCAATAATAATCGATTATAGATTGATTAATAATGATCAAAAATAATCAATTAATTGATAATAATCGATTGTTGATCGATTAGAAACAATCGACTTTTAATTGATTGGAAATACTCGAATATTCATCGAAAGATTGATGATAATCGATTATTAATCGATTAAGATTAAATGATTATTAATCGATCGTTGATAATCGATTGATGATAACCGATTATTAATCGATGGTTGATAATCGACTATTTAATCTATTGTTGATAGTCAATTATTTAATCGATCGTTGATCGATCAAAAATCATCGATTATTATTTATTTGATGATAATAGATAATAATCGATTGTTGATCGATTAGAAATAATAAAATAAAATATGGATTGTTAAATGAAGTTTCATCCAGAGTAAAATAAATTCTCATATTAATATATGTGTATTTATTTATTGATTCAAAAAATTTGATTATTGCTTAAAAGGAACTAAAGTCTTACCGTGTGTCCCGTGACACGCTCTTCAATTTTTTTCTATTGAAAAAGTTTCCCGAAAAAATTGGTTGAAAATACGAGAAGGTTGTGTTCTCAACAATTACCAAAAATTGTTTGAATTTGAAGAAAAATAATTCACAATAGTGCAATTTTTCATCCTTTTCGACCCTTCCTCATCTCTTTCCCGTTTATCCTTCAACTTTT
>CAJUYG010005271.1:0-14300 GCA_910591675.1 Galerucella calmariensis | reverse complement strand
ATTTCAAAGCACCATTTATTTGGGAATAAAATTATCGCGTTTTTTTTAAATCAATCAATATCTGTCGAATTTCAAACGATTTGCGGAAAAATAGTATGTTTACCTCGTAGGAAAAGCCACATTCCTGGACTCTGTGTTGCTAAGTCTCGGCTTGCGCCTCGACTTAGCAATCTTCACAGTCGTCCAGGAATGTTAAGCTTTTCCTACCCGGTAAACAATGTACTATTTTCATATGTGGCTTCTTTAATACAGGGTGAAACAAAACGCAAATCAAGCAATATCTCAAAATTTTTAAATGAATCACCCTATAAGTCTTTTTACAATTTGTTAGTACAATTGATAAACTTTCAAACGATGTAGTAAACTTAGGGCATTAGTTAATGGAAAATCGTAGATATTTTGTGATAATGGTCAAAAACAAGTATTTTACATAAACAAATTAAATGGTATTAAATTTTTACATGCCACATCTTGTGAATTTTAACATTTCTAAGGCATAAATTCTAATCGTAATTTTGGATGCATCTAAAATATCTTTGACTTCTACTCTTACCATTAGAGGAAGGAAAGAAGGAATTATGTTGGAATAAATATTTTTGTTTACTGTAAGTAGACTTATGTCATTATAGTAGGTACTGATGAATATAAAAGCAGTTTGTAGTCTTTACGAAATAATTACTCAAGTCACCACAAACAGTATATCTTAGTTATGTAAAATGCAAGCTTGTAATTCATTTTCCAACTTTTTCTATTTTTGAAAAACTAACAATTATGAAAACCAACATTATAAGAACACTCACATTTACATAAATAAACATTGACATTCTATAAAAAGTATAGTAGTTTATGCTAAGTGTTCAAAACGGCGATCATTTACTCCCATACAATTCTTTTCAAAAACGAGGATCTTACTCTTTCCAAAATAGCTGGAGTTATTGTGGAAAATGCGTTACGTTTGATACACAAGTTGCTTGATGTATCCCCATAAAAAGAAATCCATCGGTGTGAGATCTGGAGATCGAGGAGGCCACGAAATTGGTCCACCACGTCCTATCCACCTGTCGGTAAAATTTCTGGTACACAGATGCTCCATCTTGTTGGAACCACAAGTTAACTATTGTGTTTGAATCAACTTCCTAAACACAAACGAAGAATACAGCAATATTTCTTTGACATTTATTAGTAGATACTATTTTGATAGTAGCCCATTTGATATAATCAAAAATATGGCTTGATTATGTCTCGCCCATTCTCAAACAAGCCTATAATAACAATTCTTGAACGTGAAACATGAATAAATATGAAATTTTTGGTAATTCCAGGTAGGTACCTACGGTATTAGCAAACATTTTATTTCATTGATTAGATATTGTAGATGCATCCAAAATTACGATTAAAATATATGCCTTAGAAATGTTAAAATTTACAAGAGGTTGCATTTAAAAATTTAATACCATTTAATTTGTGTAGGTAAAATACTTGTTTTTGACCATTATCATAAAATATCTACGATTTTCCATTAACTAATGCCCTAAGTTTACTACATCGTTTGAAAGTTTATTAATTGTACTAACAAATTGTAAAAAGACTTATAGGGTGATTCATTTAAAAAATTTGAGATATTGCTTGATTTGCGTTTTGTTTCACCCTGTATTAAAGAAGCCACCGATAAGAAAAGTAATTAATACTGAGCACAGCCAATGATGTGTGTATGACATTGAACACAAAGACCTGTGATTTATTTTAATTCACTGTTCTGCAGAGTGTTAAAGAGGAGGTCTTTTTTGCTAATAATTGGCCATATCTTTGTAAAACAACCTTATAATATATTAGAGTGCTATATTTTTGTAACGCTTTCGGTAAGATCTTTTCGATTCTTAAACAAAATATAGTAGGTACGTTCCATTTAAAAAAATGTAAGTTTGTGCTGCTACGTGGTTTTGGGACACCCTGTAGAATCGAAAGTATTTTCAAAATGTGCCCTCAGTAACTGTATTAGCTCACACAAAACTATAAAGTTCTATCTATCACCACAACGATGTAATCCTCCGATGTCAGAAGATTGCCCCACCCTGTATATATATATACAATTTTCCCAACTACTAGACAAATTTAGGACTAAAATTGAAAATTATTGACATTTTACACTATTTCAATGCTGAAATATTACTTATTAACGGATCTTTAATGGAAAAACGGTGCATATGAACTTCTCTATTGTTGTTGTTTTGCAATTAAAAAACAGCAATGAAATACCATTAGTTCTATAGTTTATAATCACCAATAACAAGTGCATAACAATATCAATTATACGACTACATTCGAAAATTTCACAAAACGTGGGATATGTTTTACTTTGAACTTTGAGCAGTTGAAGGAAAAAGAGTTTTCCTTGGGTACACAGTAACCGTTCATAGAAAATTTAATATTCTTTCCATTCTGTATACCACAGCTTTCACAAACGCACCAGAAGTGTTTACCCCCATTGTCTGACTGACGAGTACACTGTCTGATCTCACTCCTTACCCAATCCATAGATTATGAACGTACTCCTTATGTCATCAGTCATTTTTGGCTGAGCACGAATTTTTAACTAATGGCATTTTTATTCAAATAATTTTATTTGGATAGGTAATTTCAAGCAGTAGATATGCTAAAAACAATCTCCGGAGTATACAAAATTATGTTGCACAAGTTTTTGTTGAACTACTAACCCTGGATCCTCAAAATATTTGAATTTGTCCATTATTGACCTGAAGGTCATTTTAGATTAGACAGTTTCTTGTCCAATATTTAGTTCAAGATTTGAGAAAATTCAAATTGTTAAGTCTAAAATTAAAAATTGTATTAAAAAATTGTCTACCCTGTCAAATTTTAAAAGGAAATAGAACAGGTTCTATTTTCTCAACAATTTAATATTGTTTGTGTTTCACGATGAAAATGTGGTTATGTATTAAAGTGGTTGTCTTGGAATAAAGGAGAGATTGAAATGTTAATTGAGGAAATCTAAAAAAAAATGCTTTTTTGTACAATGTAAAACACTTGTCCTCCTCTGTTTTAAACTTAATATTCGCTTAAAAAATGCTTGTTTGTACAATGTAAGACACTCCTTCTCCTTTGGATAATAGTATATTATTAAACGAGCAATTTATGATAGCCATTATTCACGCTGGTGACGATTGCGTCCCGAGCCGCAGGCGAGGGGCGCAAGTCACCCGAGTGAATATTGGCCATAAATTGCGAGTAGAATACTATAGTTTGTCCACGACCCTTGATTTCTTTATTAAATAAAAGTCAACTAACCTCCAGTTCATGAAGTTATAATATGTAAACAGTTATCTTTCGATTTTTCTGGCAGCAGTCGTTAATTTCGCCGCTTTTTTTATTTCAATTGGTGTACAAGAACGTTCATTTCCACTATCCGAATTCAATGAATTCATCGTTGCGGTAATATAGCAAGTTCGTAACAATTTGGTATTACTAACGTCAAAATTAAATAATTTGACATATATAGAGATGGGCGATACCGTGTAAAGTATCAATACAATGTACCGTTATAAATATATTGTTTTGAAATACTTAATACTAGAAAATGTCGTTATGAAAAGTATCAATACTAAATATCTCGATATTTTATCGATACGATATATTTCAGAAACAAATTTCCTGAACGAAATACACAGATTTAAAAGTTTATTTCATATTGTACCCCCATCTCTACTCGTGAATTATGAACCATAATACACTCCAGTGTATTATGAACCATAATTCACTCTAGTAGATATATGGGTACCATATACCTTTTGTTAGGAGTTAAAATATCGACTTATTATTAGGTGGTCGTGGACAAAAGTTAATATTCGCTTAGTGTTATGAGCAGCCGTGCAAATTAATAAATATCCTATTTCAAATTTTCCGGTTTCATAACTAACGAAATTTTTGAAAAGGTTATATTTATTTTATCATCAAATCAAATCACTGCTCAGAATCTTGAACTAAATATTGTTCAATAAATTGGAATAGTCTAAAATAGCTTAAAACAGTTGGCCGATATTTCACACAAGAAATCTATTCCAAATATTGTTCCAAAACTAAATATTGCACGAAAAATTGTCTAATCTACAATGACCTTTAGTTTACAGCAAAAAAATTATTAATTACTAATAGAGAAATTCAACTTCTCAGTTGGCTAGAAGAAACAATAATTGTAAACTTCACATCAAGATGGTGGATAAAATACACTTTTTATGACTGTCATTAAAAACCCTCTTTTTATGTCATTTGGAGAACAGCCCAATTTTTTTCAATGAACAGGTATTCAACTTGATGTGCAGAAGTACCTCGGTCAATAGCCCTTAAGAAATCACAATAAACATATAGCATTATTATTAGGGGAGACCGGGACATAACGGGCTACCGGGGTATAACGGGCACTGCTAATATTTTGACGCCACTGCACCTTCGAAGGTCATCCTGTGAAGGTCATCCTATGAAACAATTGCTTAGATGCTCCGAAATTGGAAATATTTTAGCATGAGTCTGACTGCCGTAGGGTGTCCTTCTTTTACTTATTTCAGTACTTGCGTACTGAAAATTAAAATAATCGTAATATTTGAATGCAGGAATAGACCTGGTAATTGATTATCTGGAGATTCCTGACTTATTAGTTACAAAAAGGTATGTACATTAGTTCTATTAATAGTGTTCAGATGAATTAATAAGCTTTTATTACTTATGATATATTCATATTATTTACAAAATGGCGTCAGGGGAATAACGGGTGAGGTAAAATGAGCACCTGCCCATTTTGCACTATGCTACTAAAAAATATAATTTAAATTAAACGACTGTTTTTTTCTTATACAAAAAGGAGATATAGTACGTACTTACAAAAAAAAATACCTAACCTAACCTATTTTCATAATAACTTATTTCACTCTGTAAACTCTATAAAACCTTGTAAAAATTCAAGGATGTCATGTAACAATCACCAATAACTCTTGTGAATGTAAATCAAGAATAAAATGAAAAAGTAAAAGTGAGTAAAAATCCAATCGGCTACAAGTCAAAGTAAGAAGAGCTATTCAAAGCGGCAATAAAAAGAGATAGAATAAGCGGTAATAACTGAGGATTGTATGTTAAGCAAAATCGTACCTATTATAAATGTCATTTATTGCCACAGTATTTTAACTTGACAGTATGAAATAAATGCTTAAAGTTATTCATAAAAAAAAACTGATATGTTTAATGTGCTTTGCCTATTGTATAGTCTTCATCATTTTTAAAAATAGTGCTGTAGTAGTTGTGTATTATTGAGGATTTATATGCCAATAACTCACCTATCGAACGTAAACCACAGATACTAGATGCCAGGTAACTATTGGTTAATTACCGATCACACCTATGTAGGTATACAGATGTGCATTATAGGTTAGGAAATGAATCTATAAAAATACAAAATTTTAATCAATTGGTTAACTACGTTACATACAACTGGCCCTAAATGTTTAACTTGCTCTATTTTGTCTGTATCTATTCTCAGATTTATTTCATCTTTGTCGTCTCCAATCACCATAACTTTTGTTTTGTTTTTGTTTATTTTCATTTCCATGTGTACCATTGCTACATTCCACACATTTATGTTTTCTTGGAGCTTTTTTTTTCATTTTTTACTATCAATGTGAAATGTAATATAAAAAAATACTTTACCAAAAAAATATTAATTATCATCAGTGATTTAATTCAAGAATCCTGTCGCTTGAGATATTAATTCAATTTAATTTTACAATTTTTCAATCCTTAATAATATTGCAATTTTCATACAGTAATTGAAAAGATATGAATAGAAAAAAACACGTGTAACGTATCACCAAATTGAACGGCTATGCAGATTAGTACGCGCCGAAGATATTCGAATAAGAAAAAATTTGATCGGTTTTTCAATCATAGCTTCTTCATTTATGATGATAGAAAGTTTTTCCAAAGAGGGATTCTCGACGGCTATAAGACTATATAAATTAAAATCCTTAAAATCAATTAGTTTTTAAATGAGGTGAGGTTAAAAGTCTTGAATAAGGTGATATTCGCTTTTAAATATATGTTTCAAAAGGCTATATCTCGCCCAAATATTCACTGTCCAGAAAATCTACGCCCATTGAAATTTTGGGCATTAAAAAAGCTTCTTATTGGTACTCTAGCATTTTTTTCTCATCTCCAGTATTTTCGGAGATATTTTGAAGAAAATGGTAAAAATTGAAATTGCGAAAAATTGATCACTCTTTAAACTACAATTTTCCTGAAATTAGAAATTTTAAATTAGTCAAACTTCTTGAATGTATTGATAATACATATACAGTGTGGAAACCACTGATGGAATAAAATTATTTATGTCATTATTTTAAAAAATTATGAAAAATACCGAGACACGTCAACTTTTGAATTGAGTTGTGCGTTATGTAAATGTACAGGATGATTCACGCAAGTATGTCATAGTAGGTGTTGTTTTTTCAATACATTAAAATAAATGCTCAAAATGTTCTCCACCTATAGTTGTTGGCAATAGCACAGTCTTCTATAGAACTCCTCCTTAACTTTGTTTAAAGTTTGAGGGGAAATATTCCGTATTTCTGTAGTTATCCTGTCTTTGAGGTCTACAGTGCTAGTTGGCTGTGTTGCATATACTTTGTTCTTGAGATAACCCCAAAGAAAATAATTTAACGGCTTAAGGTCTGGCGATCTAGCTGGCCATTCAATAGTACCTCTTCGTTCAATCCATTTATTGGGGAAGATTTCATCTAAATAAGTTCTTACCATTAAAGCATAATGGGGTGTTGCCCCGTCTTGCTGGAACCCAACATTTTCATTCGGTAAGCTAGGATCTATTGCGTTGGGATATAAGTTTGCCAACGTAGGAATAACTTCATTTTTAAGCATATTTAAATATTTTTCATCTGTCAAATTTCCATCTATCTATCGAGGGTACTGAGTATGTGTCTCACGCATCCAATTAGGATTCTCTGCTGACCAATATCTACAGTTCTGTCAGTTTACCTCTCCATTCAATGTGAATGTTGATTCGTCAGAAAAAAGAATGGTACCAAGAGCTATCTCATTTCTGTTCAGCTTATTCATCAATCTTTCGCATAAATCCATTTTACGATCTGCATCGTATTCCGTTAACTCCTGTACAAAAGTTCATTTGTAGGGATGAAGTTTTTCTTTATGAAGACATCTTAGAACAGTTGTATGACTAACATTATTTTCACGGGCAATTTGACGTGTACTTGAAGTTGGATTCTCTTCGACACTTAACAAAATATTCACTTTCACATCATCTTCAACGAAGTGTGGTTTTCTTTTCAATGGTTTGACATGTCCAAGTTCTCTGAATTGTGCATGAATTTTAGACACAGTACTTTGTGAAATATTAAGCCATTCGGGATACCTGTGATTAAATAAGTTCGCCACTTCAATTTGACTTCTGCAGTTATCCCCGTACCCGATCATCATTAAAATTCGGCGAGTCTCAGTTAAATATTTCATCGTTATGTCGACAAGGAAAGAGTGTTTGACAAAGATTTTACTTTTTTAGTATAAACTGTCAACACATCAACAACTGACAGAATAGAAAACAATCCACATTATTTACCGATTTAAAACAATCCACATTATTTACCGATTTTGTCTAATTATTGGCGTTTTTAGGCAATTTTTAGGTATTTATAATAAAATTCATGGGCGTAGCAGGCTTTATTTATATACAAATATGTCTGATAATTAGTTAGTTTAGATTTTTGATAAATACATATTTAGCTAATTTAAAAAAGTACCAATATTTCAAGTGTAATAAATTATTAATTTTAAAATTTCACCACGTATAATTCATGATTGACCATACATTATTTAGTTTGTTGGAATCGGTTCATTAAGAGGATTTCAAAAATATGCAAATATACAGGGTGTTTCATTAAAAAAAAACACCGACTATGGCATACTTGCGTGAATCACTCTGTACATTTACATTTATGTTTACATAACGCACAACTCTATTCAAAAGTTGACGCTTCTCGGCATTTTTTATTATTTTCTAAAATAATGACATAATAGTTATTTATGTAACTAGTGTGTAAAGTAGCCTTTTTTTGACGAATGTGAATATTGTCGCATGAGCCGCAGGCGAATGCGACAATCACATGAGTCGAAAAAAAGGTCTTTACACACGAATTACATACAATATTTTTTCTACTAGCGAATATTTAATTAAAATACAAAAGTTTAATAGTAATTTTCTTTACGCACTAGTGCGTAAAGAAACATACTTTACGCACTAGTGCGTAAAGTAAGTTAAATTTTTCTTTAGAAGAGTCTTTTTATAATAATCTAAAATAACATCATAGTTTTCTAAAAATATTCAATTCCTAAATATAAAATACAATTGCTTACTCTAGGTATAGTCGGAAGATCTCAATTTAAATTTTAAATGTCAGATTCAATTCACAAAGAAATGTCAGTCACTCACCGCCAACTTATACCTATTTACCGTATTATTTCCAGTACTCAATAATTATTCAACAATAATTATTAGGTTACTTTACCGAATTCTATAGGTTTCTATCTCCAATTTATGAAAAAAACTTAGATTCAATATCCGTTTATTATACCTATATTTTTATAAGACTAGATATCTATAACTACATACATATTAGAATTTTTTCTTTACGCACTAGTGCGTAAAGTAAAACTCTTTACGCACTCGAAAATGTGTCTAAAGTACGTACTTTACACACGGTAGTAGAAAAATAATTTTATTCCATAAGTGATTTCCACACTGTATAAAGAGAATCACAGAAGGGTGAAGATAAATTTCAATTAGGGGGGTAGTTGGGGACTGTTTCCACTGATTTCTTTCGTGGATAGTTTACACAACAAAAACATTGGGAACAATTCCTGGCAATAATTTATCTTTGATTTTATTAAAAAGCGAATGAATTGTATTTGCATTTTTTATATTATGTTGTTAAAAGATTCCGGATAGTTTAGGTGTAATTGTTTTGATACATAAAATGGAATGGTATTCTTTATAGAACTAATGTCATTATATTCTGTGTTTCCTGTCATGTTATAAATTATGTCATTTGTAGTAAAAAAGGGTTCACATGAAGAAGATTTTAGTCTGTTGTTTTTACACCTTTAAATATTTCTCACTTTAAATTTTTCAATACTTGTGAAATATACACTTACGCTGTTGCCAGAGGCGTGAGGTAGTAATATAATTGAAATCATAAATATCAAGTTGCACCAACGTAAAAGTGAAAATTTTATAAACAAAATTGTAGAACTAAATTTATAGAGTAGTGTCTTAAACATTCCATTGAAATACAAATAACTTGAAAACTACTAGCATTAACAAAATCTATTGGAAGACACAATGGTTTAAAATCGTTTTAAATATTCATAATGTTACTACATGGACAATTCTTGATAAAACACCCTGTATACAGAGATTGTAAAAATTGTGAAGGAATCTAGATAAGATTTTGTTATTATTTCTGGATAATTTAATACAATACAAATAAAATAATAATAATAATTCAGAAGGGACATAACCATAAAATAAGAAAAAATATTCACACGAATTTTAATTAAGGAATGAAATTACATACAACGTTACGTGGAATGAATTTTCGTTATGCAAAAAGAAATTGGAAAGGTCTGTTAATTGAGAAAGACGAGATATCATTATGAAGAAAAAAAGTATCAATTTCGTACGTATGCAAATTCGTACAAGTGAATGTGCCAAAAAAAATATTATTTGTTAAAAAAAAAGCTGATTGAGATAATTGTTAACACAAAGAATGAATAATAGTTACAACATATATTTGTTTGTAATTTGTGAGAGTCGAGCATCATTTAAATTTAATATTGATCTCATTAACTTGTATTTTCAATTTATAATATTTGGTTTTATGTCACAGCTTTGTATTTACTTTCATTATGTTCCAAATTATATTGTTTTCTGACATAAGATCAGATCTTCATATCAAGTATACCATATTTCTATTTTTATAGCCTGATAATGGTAAGATTTTACTGAAACTAGTGGCGCAGACAAATATTTTACATTGTGGTTTAGCTTGTAATTTTATGGAATCCTTTTGTTTGGATTCTAACCCCAATAGAGATATGGATGAACTCTTCGATTTGATGTCTAAGTATTACTCAGCTTGAAAACGATTATCTATGTATGCCTTATGAATCTTCGGGCAGGGATGAGTTGCGCGCAGCGGTCATTTTCTACCTGAATACGAGTAAGAACACTTAAATTAGGAACCGAATTGCGCGCAACAAGATAAACACAAAATTATGGAGATTAAGGATATATAAAATAAATTAAATGGTAAAGGTATTGGTACATTTATTTCAGGAATAATACGACACCTAACCTAACCAACCTAACCCAACCCCGCCAGGGTAAACTATTAGGGCAGTCCCGATAACAGAACATTTATTGGCTTGTTATTGTCTTGAAATTCTATCACAACAAATATCCTAATCACGATTTTTTGGCTTTTTCCTCATTTTATTAGCATAAGCAACCCTTTCGCTAACCATCCTTCTTTACCTGTCTGACCAAGAAGGGTAGATAATCCGACATGTATTTTCGGCGCTAGGAAGTGCAGGTAGGTCGAGTCATAAAATAACTCTCATCTTAATAATTTAACCACTAATATTTGGAAAAACCCAATAGTTTCCTATTTCTTATTTTCAGATATTTTTATACATAGTTACACTTTGATCAAACCTACCACCACTACATATCCATATTCCATATTCAAGGAAATGCAAGATCTGTTAGTCACAGATTATCACATGGACCTTCTCCGATAAGCCAAGAGCATGGTAAGGTCTACAAAGAGCTATATGAAGAAATAAAGGCAGATCCAATACTGGGAATGCCAACGGATCAGATTGCCCCACAATATAGTTTTAAAATCGACTATACAGTTTACATTCCAGAGAGAAAGGACTGGGAAGCTATAACATCGAATCTCAACTGGTACACTGATGGCTCGAAAACCGACTCCGGAGAAGGAGCCGTAATATATGGGGTACAAGAGAAGATCACGATCTCTCTAAGCCTAGGGAAACATGCTACTGTCTTTCAGGCAGAGGTACTGGCGGTGCAATGCTGTGCAGAAGAGTTGATGAGACAGGAGGTCGATAACCAAAGAATCGTGATCTACTCCGACAGCCAAGCAGCACTTAAGGCGATACGCTCATATAAGATAACATCAAATCTGGTGTGGGAGTATCGGAAGGCCCTAAACAGACTAGGTAGTCGTAATAGAGTGACCCTAGCATGGGTACCAGGCCACCAGGGAATAAAGGGCAATGAAAAGGCTGATGCATTAGCCAAGCAGGGAGCAACGGAGGTCATGATAGGACCAGAACCTTCCTGTGGAATTGCAAAATGTCTAAGTAATGAGAGCATCCACAAATGGATAAACAACCAGGCGCTGTGCTGGTGGTATGAAACCCCAGGACAAAGACACGCAAAATTATTCCTTAAAAGCCCTGCGACAAAAATGTCACACGACCTACTATGTCAAAGTCGGGAAACGACGAGGATGATGGTGGGAATGCTGACCGGACATTCTAGGCTGAGGAAACATATACACACAATTGGCCTTGCAGATGACAGCTTATGCAGGTTCTGCCAGAAAGACGACGAAACCGCGGAGCACATACTCTGTGCGTGCAAAGGCCTAGCAAGGGTGAGGTTTCACTTACTCGGAGAAGAAAATCCGAGGGCAGAGAGCTACGCAAAGGAGGCGGTATCCAGGCTATTAAGTCTAATAAAAAGAATAAAGCTAGATATTGAGCTCTAAATATAGGGAGGACCACAATAGATCTGCAAAGGTCGCAGTGGGATAGGACAAAGAGCCCCTCCAATTCTAATCTAATCTAATCTAATCTAAACTTTGATCAACCGGGTTTGGGCCTGGGTTTTCTTATTTTTTTTAGTTTCCCATTTCTTATTTTCTGATATTTTTATACATTATTACACTTTGATCAATCGGGTTTTGGGTACTTCAGTCGGTTAGCGCCCAAAATACACATAGGATTAAAATGACCCTTCGGTCTTGGCGCCTAGTTTACATGTTGTGAAAAGTGGATTAATCTTTTAGCGCCCAAATTACATCCGCCCCAACCCTTTGCAGTATCGTCAAAATCACGTATTCCGAGAATGCCGATAATCCCTTGACGGTTACTACCTGAGACACCTCTTATTAAATAAGATAAAATTTTAACCATTACGCGCAACTCACCTATGTCGGAATCTTCTTGGTGAGAAAAATGGTTTATGTTATGAAGCAGAGTACATTTCGATTTTCCGACACCTAGTTTATTAGTTTATATTCATTTATTATAATTATAGTATATTTATTATATAACTGTGATTGAATAACCTAATAGTTTTATAATTTTTCAATTCATTAATTACTAATACGTATAGGCGCAACTAGTGGCGAGCTGGGTAAGGGCTAAACCCCTCTAAAGAGCCCCAAAGCCCCCCAACCGGCCAATCTCCAAAATTGGTGGAATATTTCTATATAATTTTCATTAATCGCTTACCTAGAACAAAATAGTGATTTTATAAAATTAAAAATTGTCCGAAATAAAAAAAAAACATACTGGTATGGGCATAGTATTTTCTATAAAATAATGTTAAATTTTGAGAAAAGTTGGGCATGGTCCAAAATTTCTTTCTTTGCAGTTCCGAGCAGCCGCCCGCAGGGGCAGCCAAAAGTGTTTTGTTACTGGCGGTGCACCTTTCGCGAGGCACCTAACCTTTCTATTTGATGCTTTGACCCTCCGAAAAATCTCATGCTAGTTGTGCCTATGCTAATACGGACCAAAGAATTTTGAGTTACACATATGTATGTATTTGTAAAACAGTGAAATAAAATGCGGCCCTTTTAAATCAAGTTATATTGGTTCATTTTCTTTTCGTTTATTAAAAAAAAAAGGTAGAACGTGTCGCGGGACACACGGTAGGAACTTTAGTTCCTTTCAAGCAAAAATTTTTTGAATCAATAAATAAATACACATATTAATATAAGAATTTATTTTACTCTGGATGAAACATCATTTAACAAAAATATACAGTAGTATTAATTATGAATAAAAATAAAAATCTTATCATTAAGTTGATTGGCACAATAGTTGTTTATGATACAAGTGCGTGAAGTTATACTTTTGCGCACGAGTTACGAAAATGCCAAAATATTACATGAAATAATCCGTACAAATTAACAACAAATACTTAAAACAGAATAAAATGGGTATTTAAGGGGATCTCAGATTTTATAAAATTATGTAATACATCTGACATAGATAAAGAATTTGCATATTCCTCGGTGGTCGAGTAGTAAGCAAACCATACTCTCGCGCGGTAGACCCGGGTTCGATTTCCCGTGAAGATGTTTTTTTTTAATTGTTAATTTTATTTTTGAATAATTATGCTGCTTGATATTAATAACGACAGCAGGTAGACGTTTGAAATATTTAGCAGAATATTCATTATTATAGATAATGGTACGGTACCCTTCATGAGGGAGTCCGACTGGCAACATCTACTTATAAAAGCACCGTATATTTAAAAAGGTAAACCGTAGCATTATACAAATTGGACATTCAAGAACTGTACGTTTACCACAAAAAAATTAGTGGAAACATAAAATTGAATTGTTAAATTTTTAATTTGAAGTTATATTACAGTTTATAGGAATTTTTATTTTTTAGATTTTTTCTTAAGTTGATCGTAGAAAAAATATGCTGTTCGACTCGGATTGTCCATATCGCACTTGAACGATTGAGCACTTCGCCTACGGCGACGTTCTCAAAATTCGTCCTCGTGCGATATGGCCATCATATCCACACTAGTTGCACAAACTACTATTTCTATCAAAATATGCCCTTTTACATTTAAAAACAACCTGCCAAATGTCAAATCAATTTATCCATCCATTTTGAAGTTATCGAATTAAAACAGTCAAGTTCTCAAAATTTCAACACCCTGTATTTCGAAAAGTAAATGTGCTAGACCCCTTAATCCTCAAATCATTTTGTCCAATTTTACGAGAGGAATCTACATGCGAACGTTGTAATTACCCTCAACGTTCGAGATGCTTATACCATTTTTTGCGCGATCGTATTGAAATAAATTCCGAATAAAATAATTTCGAAATGAACGAAATGTCAAAAGTGACATTTATACTTCTCGATCAGTTTAAAAT
>CAJUYG010005270.1:0-14311 GCA_910591675.1 Galerucella calmariensis | reverse complement strand
CTCAATACGTTTCCATAGTAACCCAAGTAATTTTATTAGGAATTTCCTAGCACCATTTATTTGGGAATAAAATTATCGCGTTTTTTTTTAATCAATCAATATCTGTCGAATTTTAAAAGATTTGCGGAAAAATAGTATGTTTACCTCGTAGGAAAAGCCACATTCCTGGACTCTGTGTTGCTAATCTTCACAGTCGTCCAGGAATGTTAAGCTTTTCCTACCCGGTAAACAATGTACTATTATTGAATTATTTGAAACTCAACATAAATTGAATATCTCAAAAACCAAACAAAGAAAATACCAATTATTGTAATTAGCACGCCAAATCCAAATCTTACACACGCTATAGATAAGACGGAGGAACTTATCTTAGAGGGCTGAGGATGTTTGCAGCTCTTAGCTCGATGGCGGCAGTGGCGGTAATGTCTTCTCTCGCACGGATCGGGAACGGGAACAAAGGTGGCTAGGGATGTCTTGTCGGGAATTTGCCTTAAACTTGACTTAAGATTGCCTTCTTGAGAATGGAACTTGCCGGCTGCAGAGCTGCGGAAAAAAAGAGAAAACAGGGATGAGGAACTTGAAAAGAAACATCAGGAAGGAACGAATAAATAGAAGAGATCAGGTAAAAAAGGAGCTTATGCTATAGCGCATACAAAACCCGAACTCCACATTTTTATCAAACTATAAATACAAACTATGTCTACGTAAAGACCCTGTCGAAATTTCAGTCGGAATTTGGACAGATATAAGCTTTTACTCCATATTTTTTCCAGCCAATTATGCAGAGCTTTGTAATTTTAAATTCCTTCTCCATTATTTCCACTTCCATCAGAAAAGGAAATCATGTTTGGAATATAAAATCGAGTCGATAATATTCGGTGGAAGAAGTTGAACCATATCCAAACTATTTATATTCAATATCTTACATAAATATTGAAGGGGTGGATTGAAGTGGACGGATATAATCTTTACCTATCCCTCCAATCGAGAATGTATGAAGAAATTCAACTGTGGATTTGATCCTACAAAATCTAGAAGGGAAAGAAGGAAAAAATATTCACTTTCCACTTTTCACTATAAAGTTGCAGATACTACTAGTCCAGTAATTTAGGGAATTTTAAACCCCAATCTGCGGAAAAATTCCTAGTGAGCTGGATTCTTGTATACACCTTCATTAGTGTTGTAATGAAGATGTGAAAAATCGACATCAATATCGTGCGGGCTAAAAAAGTTATGAAGGTCACGAAAATCAGTCGCGATCTCGCGACCAATTGCTCTGAGGTCAATAGCATCTATTATAAAAATTGTTTCTAGTCGAATTATCTACAAAAAATGTCCTATACGCATTTTCCTGTAAAATCAACTGTTTTTGGAGTAGAGCACTGCGAAAGCCACTATAATGCACTATTGTATACCTTACAAAAAGGTGTTGCGAGACCTGCCCCTTTATGCCTGCTACTGCCTGTCGGACTGTGTTTAGTTCAGTCAAAAATTATTTCTTGAGCGTTAAACACGTTATTGCAGTTATTTCCTGCTCTTAAACAGTTTTTATCATGTTTTATATGCAATGAATTATTATGTGATAGTGATGTTGTAGAAGTTGGGCGTGGTCTACAAACATTGAAAAATCTTAGTGTCGCTAGCTGTCGGGGCAAAAAAATAATATACTATTGCCAATAACACCAGATAATCCACTGAACACCATCTCTTGCAATTGTACGAAAGGTTGTGGTGGCAAATGTGGATGCAACAAAATTGGGTTGAGGTGTTTCAAAAGTTTGTGAACATTGCTGTGGCCAGTCATGCTTAAACGCAAAGTCAACAAATGATAATAATAATGAAGATGTAGGTGTCAATCTAGAAGTGAGTCCACTCGACGTTTTGTCAGCAACTATTACAGATAGAGAAGCTGAGAATATCGACAATGAATAAAAAAAAATGTATATTATACTGAAGTTAATTTTTTTTGTATTTTACACAATTCCAATAAAAAATCATTTATTCTTGAATAAATAATCACCCGGCAGAATTTGTAAATAAAGAAATCAAGAATATAGAGAAAGGCTCATTGTAAATACCCCATAATAATAACAATAATATTAATAATTCAGCTAACATAATTTTAAAAAACTTGACAATACCTTATGTTAGGGGTTTGTCAGAAAGAATCAAGAAAATTGGTAATCAATTTAATATTCGAACCAGCTTTAAATCTAACAATACTTCGAGATCTATCTTAACAAAAACGAAACAAAAAAATGAAGAACAATCTCCAAAAAATTGCATATATCCGATATCTTGTGAATGCGACAAATTCTATTTAGGTGAAACATCTAGACCATTGAAAGTCCGAATAAGTGAACATAAAATATACATCAAAGATAGGGAGTTCTTTAAGTCAGGTATTTGTAAACATGCTTGGGAAGAAGGGCATAAAATTCAATGGGATTCAACAAAAATAATATTGAAAGAGCCCAATAATAAAAGACGGAAAATCAAAGAAAGTGCTTTAATACAACTAAATGCAGATAAATGTGTAGCTAGTATTTCAGCCGAATGTAGTCAAATTTGGCTACCAATGTTAGAAAGAGAAATTTCCAATAATCAATTACCTGCGTTATCAGGATAGCATCATAAGTTTTTATCCAGGTTTTCTTATGATTTATCATTGGAATAGTTGTTAATCGATACACACTTCAATACACAAAATCACCAAACTGAGTTATACATGTTTTGAAAACAAAAATGATCATACACAAAAAAGTAACAACAAACGCGTTTTATTAACAACATTTCCAAAATAAGCTAAAGAGCTATCCCAATAAAAACCGTTCCTGGAACGTGCACTTCAATGTCATAAAATAAAATATTTCATTCCACATTTCACCAGAGGTGTGATCTAATATGAATGGACCTTAATAAAATTTGACAACAAAGTTTTGTAGTCTTAAACTTAAAAATATTATTGATTGTCTGGTTGTCATATTTTTTTCGTTGTGTCAGATAGGGACCAAAAATTATTTTATTAATTGTATTACTAGTTAATCTTAACAACGGTAGCTGGAACGCTACCGAAACGTCGAAATAAAAAACATTATTGTGGTTTAATTCCCAAAAGAATAAGAGAATAAAGAAGAAATCATTTTATTCAATATCATAGACTATGCCTACGGGGGAAACCATGTAAAAAAAACGCTCGCTTGCTTTTACAGCTTTCACAGCGCTCTACTTCAAAAAACGTTGATTATACAGAAAAATGCAAGGAACATTTTTTGTAGATAGTTCTACTAGGAACAATTTTTATAGTGGCTGCTATTGACCTCCGAGCAATGGGTCGCGAGATATTTGCGAAAACTGATATTCGTGACCTTTTGACCTTCATAACTTTTTTAGGCGGCACGATATCGATGTCGATTTTTCACATCTTCATTACAACATCGTAATAAAGGTGTATACAAAAATCCAGCTCACTAGGAATTTTTCCGCAGATAAAACCTTAAATGGCTGGACTTACCCATATAAACTTCTAGGTCTAGAGCACCAACCAAGGATTTCTCCATTATGAAAATACTGTTGAATCTGATGAGGGCTACTGTTCTGTACGGATAAGCAGTACAACCAAAAGAACACATTTTTCCACTGAGACCAAACGAAATTTTGAAACTAGGTTTTGATAAATTCACTTTCATAGATTAAAGGAAAATTGAACCAAAAATAGACTGCAATTAGGCACTAGTTATTCAACATGATCACATTGAGCTCGGAAATATTCTCTATCGTTGATATATTTTCTTAATTTAATGAAAGTAACATGTTGATGAGTACTTCACTTTCATAGCATCCAAGTTTTCTTAGAAATGTTTATATTCCTAGATTGGAATAAAAGGATACACGCTTTCGTTGTTCTAGTCAAAGTACTGAACTCGGCTTATATGCTTTGATATAATACTTGGTTATTTACTTTGGTTTCCAAAAGCACTTACTATAATTTGCTGTCCTAGTTTTTCCATCTCTGACAAGTGATTTTGTTCATTTCCACTCATAATAATTATGAAAGTGGGTCTCTTAGTAGATGATTTTGCAGAATATCACTCTCTTTCACCAACTTTCAAATTATTCATAACGTTTTTCAATATTTACGAGATAAATTATTGGTCATTTACACTTGAGTAACATTCATATTTTAAACAATTCAATTTCAAATCAACTCAATTTAATTTGATAAACTTAATTTCATTTTATCCCATCGTTTAGTATAGATCTTCATCTAGTAAAAGTTTTATCCATTTAATTTATATTTTAACTTTTCATGAGGCAATATTTTCACTTAAAATCAATAATAAAGAAGTTTTCCGTATGATCCAACATAAATGAATACACTGTATAATGAGTACAACTTTCAACAAACTCGAACCACACTACCATTCACCTCACATGCTGATCTCCAGTTTCAATTCAAAAAGCAACACAGGAACTTTGTGTTAGATGAAAGTTCGAAGTTTTGCATCCGACGTTATTTGACTTTCATTTCCTTTGCTTTTCCCAATAAAATCCTTTATTGGGCTCTTCAAAAATCTTAAGTGTCGGCAAGTTACGACTCCTCTTACAATGTACCGAAAAATTACAATTTATTTCAAGCAGAAAATTAAAATAAGAGAGGCTTTAGTATCCATTATTCAGTTTGCGTGGCAACGGCATTAACTGTTGCATAAGTAATTTCTATTCTCGGCAAAAACAAAAAAGAAATCTTGACGATGAGAGAATAATCCATTTTAAAATTTATGAAGCGATACTTAGTGTATTAAAAGCGACAAAAAAATTGTTTTCTTTGCTCAAGGACAAAACGTCAATCTCGGATATATACGTATTCTATTCACGTTCATACCTGTAGGGGAATTACATACTTGAATAAACACAAATTGAAAAAGCTTCGGAAAATCAATCTTACTTACGGTTGAAAGTATTTTATAATCATTTCAAGGTTATCTTATTAAATTTTATTAAATTGTTCTTGTTAATTATACAGCAAAAAAATTGATAATGGGTAATTTGCTTCATCGAATATTTGAAATGATAGTTTTTATTTGAGTTGGCTCTCGAAAATAACCTTTTTCGCAGCAAATTAACATCCATTTTTAATAATGAAATGCATAGCACTGTCATCAACCTAATATATTCAGCCCTACTTATGGCCCCACAAAATAACCGTGGCTCTTCCAATTCTAGGAGTTCCTCCAACAAAATTACCGATTGCACTAAGTACTGCCGAAAGGTTTGAGCTGGATACATACTGAATGGATTCGGCTCGGGCTGTAACGGTATTATCAGCACCTCTTCGTGCATTAACTCAGAACAGCAAACATTCGTCAGGTTAACAATTCGACATTGTAAAACATTCTGAATACAGAAACTTCACAAGCTTCCATCTATAAATAAACAACCTATGGAGGTAGTATTTCGCGCAGCCTGTATACACTGTGTTATTTATTTATAAGATGCAACATAGGAATTCCTGTACAAAACTGTCAAACACGAGCTAGCTTTTTTACCAAATATATATATAAATAAAATGGCTAGACACCCCTTGTGGGGTTGCGCCGCATAAATGCTTTCTAGATCCGCTTTCTGGGGTGGATCAATCCCCTCCATTTCATTATTTTCTCGCTTATTTTTTTCCATATTTTCCTATCCCTCGTTTTTTCTTTCCATCTGACGATTCCTATCCTTCTCAAATCCTCCTCCACCTCCTTCAGCCATTTAGATCTGGGTCTTCCTTGCCTTCTCCTACCACCTGGTTCCCACTGTAGCATTGAGCAAGCGACTGCTCGCTCACCTTCTCTCCATACATGTCCGAGCCATTTTATTATTTGTCTCTTTATTCTGTTTATTATATCTTCCCCGTTCATTTCTCTCAGTATTTCATGATTCATACGTTGCCTGTATTCATTGTCGTCGGTTTTTATTGGACCTGGAATTGTTCTCATTATTTTTCGTTTCAATATCCTAAACTCCTCTTCATCTCTTTTTGTCATTGTTATCGTTTCTGCTCCATACATTATCACAGGTCTTATTATTGTGTTGTAAATGTTAAATTTAGTGTATCTTGTAAATAGATTGCTTTTTAATAGTTTCTTATTGGCATAGTATACCCTATTAGCAGGCATTTATTTTTTCGTCTATCTCTGATCTTCGTTCCCCCTTACTGCTGATCGTGACTCCCAGATGTTTGAATTTTTCCACTTCCTTAAATTCATATTCCCCTATTTTTATCATTTTGTTTTCACACTGCTTACCAACTCTCATTATTTTTGTTTTGTTTTTATTTATTTTTAATCCCATTTTTCCCCTTCTTTTGTTAATTCTAGTAGCATTTGTTTCATGAATGATATTCCTTGTTTTCGTTACTATCACTATGTCATCTGCTTATGCGACTATCTGGCCCCCGCTCGTTCTTAAATTTCCCCTGTTCACATTTCTAAGAACATGCTCCAGAGCCAAATTAAATAGTGTTGTTGATAGACCGTCACCCTGTCTTACGCCTCTAGATACAAAGCCCTCCGTTTCCCCTTTACCTGTGAGTATCTTCACTTTTGACTCCTTCATAGTCATTGCAATTAATCTTCTAAACTTATTTTCTTTCCCCTGTTCCTTCAGTCCTCTCATCAGTTCACTTCGTCTTACTGAATCAAATGCTTGTTGGATATCTATAAATAGCATTTCTATTTCCATTTTGTATTCATGGATCTTTTCCATTATCTGCTTGATAGTATGAATAGCGTCAATTGTAGACTTTCCTTGTGTGAAACCGTATTGGTATTGACCTATTATGGCTTTCGCTTTTCCAGCTAAGCGGCTTTGAATTATTGCTGACATTATTTTGTATGCTACATTCAAGAGAGTTATACCCCTATAGTTTTTGCACTCCTGCTGATCCACTTTTTTGTGTATTGTGACTATTTGTCCGACTTTCCATTCTTCGGGCATTCTCTCTTCTCTCCATATTCTCTTTATTAGCCGGTATAATCTTTCGTGCAGCTCCTCTCCTCCATACTCAATCAATTCCATGTTTATTTCGTCTTTGCCCGGTGCTTTCCCATTCTTGCTTCTTTCAATAACTTCTATTATTTCATTTTTTGTTGGTTCCTGTGTTACATATATTTTTACCAAAGTAGCGTTCATAAAAAATAGTAACAGATTTGTAAAGGTCGTTAAAAAATAAGTTCAAATGCACCTTTAATTTTCTTAAATTCCTTCTGGTCAGCTGATGCGAGCCATGAGTGCCGCCATATTGGCCTTGCGCATTTCACATCACCCTTGCTCGATGGCCGACTGTAACGCGACATGCGATATATGGACGAAACGTTATTTTAAGGTGATGAAAGAAAAATTTCACTTCAATAATGATGGAATAAATCAACATAGCAAATAAAATTGTTTAGAGAAACATTTTTGTCATTTTCAATCTTCTTAAAGTAAACCTCAATGAAGGTAAAAATGTTTGCGGTCAGAAAATATTTACACTCACTCAACAAAATTTGTATGCAGCTAGATATTTACATAGTACAATTTTAATTTTTTTTGAGCTTGTTCCAGAGTGGATGTATGCAAATACTTAAATCCAAATATCACAGACAAAATAATACACAGAGAGAAATACAAGATAATGAACTGCCATTATTTATTCTTTGATGTTGATAAAATTCTATGATATCAGTATTTTCATTTCAAGCCATGAAAGGTGTTTATTCCTTGTAGATAATAATAATTAAAGCATAGAGCACGACAGAGAAGACCTTTCGTGTGCTTCCATGTTACTATTTAATATTTTTATTTCCTTTTCATTATTTTCCATTCTTATTTCAACGTTGCGATAGCGCTACAGCTGACGACTGTGATAAAATTTATATAGGTAGAACTTTTAGGAATTTTAAAACTAGAATTTCAGAACACAAACGTAGTTATGACAACCGAAAATCAGATTCCAACTATTCATATCATTTATTAGCAAACCAACACTCTTTCGATTCAAATTTTGAAATTTTGCATATAGAACCTAAATCCTTCAAATTAAATCTTTTAGAAGCCCTAGAGATAAAAAAAAAACAAATATTCAGATAATCTTCTTAACGGCCAACTTCATATCAACAATTCTCCCTTATTAAACATTTTTACCTAGAAAGGTTCCTGTAGGATTGTTGTGAATGAGTTTCCAGGTTAACTGGTTGAATACTTTAGTTAATCCCATATTTAGAGAAATTCATTTCATTTCCTTGTAAATAGATTATAATTTTATTGTTAAATATCCGTATAATTTAGTATTAAGGCACTGTATAAATTGAAAACTTCTCATTACACCTCCATTCGTATGAAAAAGCTACTGTGTTAGCGAAACGCGTCACAACTTCAAGGTTAAATATAATGTAGATTTAACAAAATAAAATTGTTTGATTTCATAAAGTCTTTTGTAATACCTAATATGAGGATATTACAAGACTAGAACCATTTTATAAAAGTTTCATTTCTGTAGATTGATTTACTATAGATAGTTCCAATATTTTCTGTGATCTTTCTGAATCTATGTTATTATCAGCTTCTCTATCGAATTATCGTGCAAGATGCAAGGGTATAATTCGGTGGCATTGATTAGTTAAACGGACATATACCAATCGGTTACGTGATTACATTTAGCAATGAATTGTGAGATATTAATGTGATCAATTAGAATGAGTAATTATCACCATTCAGAGGTCTCTTCGAAGATAATACGATAATTTGTTGGCAATAGTAAATAATCTAAATAAGGATCTTTTATTTTTGTCATACAAGTACCAATATCAGAGAATCACAGATTATGAGAAAGAGAGAATTTGAAAATCACTGAAATAGTTTGGTTCGTATTTTCCAATTGGGTAATTTATATTTATTTCTGATTGGTGGAGGTTCGTTGTGAATGCTTTTCAACCGATTTCTAAGAAAGGAGGGGCATTATATTCTCCCAAGTGAGTTCAGACATAATTTTTTCACTTATGAACCAATGTCGATAGTTCATTTGAAATAATTAATTTAATTTAGATACGAGATGATGCCATTCCAATTTTACGAATATTGGAACTCGGACTTTGAGGATGAACTTTAAAAACAAGGAAAATTTTCGTCCAGTTTCCGTGCTTTTCTTAAATGTGCATGAGCATAGTTTTTGGTAGCTATTGCTTTATATAGGGTGATTCATTAAGAATGTCCAATCTCTGAACTGTAGATTCTAGACCTCAAAATATGATGATTCTGCTCAACATGCCTTATGCAAATATTTCAAGTTTCCGAGATACGGGGTGTTCAAAGTTTAAATTTAAATTTTGATTTTCGCAATAATTTCTTATGTTCTCACAATTTCTCTTTGAAAATTGGCAATTTTACCTTTTTTGGCATGAGGAATCATAATTTGCACTCTAATTTAACATTGCTAATAGAGGACGCTAGTTACTCTTGTTTGTGTTAATTAAATCAAAGTAAACTCTTTTTGGGCTTAACTTACAAATAAAAAAATATTAAAAAGCGTTAAATTCTTTGATTCGTGTAACTCAATCGGTTATCGCTTCTAAAAAGTTCAATAAATTTTAATTTTTTTATAAAAAATTTTATTATTCCTTAAATATGTAACAATAACAAATTTGTAAGCAAAAATAAAAATCTTCAAAGCAAATGCTCAAAATGCCCACCATTTACTTCAACACACTTTATGATCCGCTTTCGTAAAGATCTCTTAATATCAAAATCACATTCATCACATCACATCCAAGTTGGCTTGTGTCACTACTAGACAGTTTGTGTAGAGTTTAATTTTTCGTTTTTTTTAAGTAGGCTTATGTCACTTTTAGACAGTTTGTGTAGAAGCAAAAAATGGATAATAATAAGAATAAGTAATAAATTAGTATACCATTTATTAAAAATTTAGTAATTAACAAATGTAATAGTTATTTATCAAAGAATGCCTAGGCATAACGATTTTTCCAATAATGAGATGCGCGATATGATTTGTGTGTATGCTCAGTCAAATTATATTGGTCCAGCTGCGGCTCGAAGATATTCACAATTACACCCAAGTCGAAGGCAAACATATTACAAACTGTACCGAAATCTTTACAACCGCTTAGGTGAAACGGGATCTCTACGCTCTAAAACTGAGCACGGTGCTACAAAAAAAATCACTGCCGATGGAGAAGATGAAATTTTAATTTGTGTTACGGAGAATCCAGATATCAATACTCGCCGATTAAGTCTGCAAACAGGTATAAGCCAATCATGTATTTTAGAATTCTGAATGGGGAAAAATTGCATCCATATCATCACACTCCTGTTCAGAATTTATTATCTCAAGATTCACCTAAGCGTCTACAATTTGCCCATTCTTTGCAAGATAAACAAAATGTTAACCCAGATTTTCTGGATACAATCCTTTTTACTGATGAGGCAACATTTACCAGACGAGAAATATTTAATTATAAAAATAATAATTTGTGGGATTCTGAAAATCCACATGCTATGAGGGAAACACATTTTTAGCACGAGTTTGAGGTTAACATTTGGTGTAGTGTAATATGTGGGTATTTAATAGGTCCTTTTGAGCTGCCAACCAATTTAAATGGACCACTTTATTTAGATTCTCTTCAAGAACATTTACACGAATTACTAGAGGATATTGTAACGTTATATTTGACCACTATCATTGGAATATTTAAATATCTACCGGACGGCGAGTAGCCAGTCCTTTTTTCTTATCAACATGTGATTCTCGTCGAAAACCTGTAGCACCGATCATCGCTAAAAGGCAAAATTTTTACATTTAATGTGCGACGAATAATCTACGTTGGTGAGGTTCAGTATACACTGATATTGGTCAAATATTTCAATTCTTCTTTCTTATAGAGAGATAGAAATTAAGAACACACTGTTAATATTTAAATTCTTTCTCGAAGCGGAGCATGTGAACAGGAGAGAAATATGTAACGTATGTCGATTGCTCATCGCATGGTTCAATTTAATAGCGAGTAGTTAAAATAAGCTTTCTTTTTCCTGTGAACCATCAACCGATAAGGTCAAGAATTTTTAATTTGTTGTGAGAGATTTACCTCAAACTTTATCTTTCCTAAAGTGCATTCAATGTGAATGCACTTACTGAGTACCTGAAGTTACCTGAGTTACCTGAGACTTACTTAGTACCTGCGACACTTGGTACCTGCGACTTTTTACCTACGACTTGGTACCTGAAACGTAGTAACTTGCTTAGTACCTGAGACATACCTGAGACTTTGTACCTGGAATTGTGCCTGAACTTTGTACCTGAGACCTGTACCTGCCAATTCCGAAGTAGTTTTCATCTCAGACACGTGGAAAATCCAGGGAAGTAAACAAGTGAACCATTTTAAAACCAACGTGCTTCAACACACGAAACCATCATTTTTTTTATATTTTACTGTGATATTTTTTTCATCATTATACAACTTGTAAATTTAACAACGTTGTTCATATTCCTTCCCTTCCAACATTTCCAGGTTTGTTGATAGAGAGTGGTGAAGTGAAAAACAAGTCGACTAATATTATTCAGGGTGGCGCCCACTTACCTTTGTTGATTAACTTTAATTACATTTAACTTGATTTATTAACTTATTAAATTCATTTGTTTTCTTAATTTCATTTATTATCTCATTAACTTCAATATAACTTCAATAACTTAAATAAAGTAGGATTACCCGTGAACCGGTAAGACTACTCCCTGAATTGATATTAGTTTGGTCTCCGAATTCACACCTGAGGTGCTCTCCACATTGAGTCGCCGTTGCAATTTATCTTGCCTTATTATTTTAAATAAATAATAGGTAACTCTCGCTTTAAGAGTTTTTGCACGACGGAGCACCACCACATTATTCTTTACAAGTTCGTCAATACTTAAACGAACAGTTTCCGCATCGATGGATTGGTCGTGGAAGTGAGTTTGCTTGGCCACCAAGAGGCCCTGATTTCAATCCTTTGGATTTTTCAATTTGGTCGCAAATGTAGGAATTAGTTTACAAAGGAAAAATTACTTCTCTTCCACAACTGCGACGGAAAATAGAAGAACCCGCGGATGTAATTAAAAATAATAGACAAGGATTTTTTGATATTAAGAGATCTTTACGAAAGTGCATCACAAAGTGTATTGAAGTAAATGGTGGGCATTTTGAGCATTTGCTTTGAAGTTTTTTATTTTTGTTTACAAATTTGTTATTGTTACATATTTAGGAATAATAAAATTTTTTATGAAATAATTAAAATTTATTGAACTTTTTAGTAGCAAAGAACTCGATAACCGATTGAGTTACACGAATCAAAGAAGAGTAACTTTTTTGTATAATTTAACCCCTTTTAATATTTTTCCATTATTTCAGTTGTGAGTTTAGCCCATAAAAAGTTTACTTCGATGTACTTAACACAAACAAGTAGTGTAATTAGCGCCCTCTATTAGCAATGTTAAATTAGAGTGCAAATTATGATTCCTCGTGCCAAAAAAACGTGAAATGGCCAATTTTCAAAAAGAAATTGTGAAAACATAAGAAATTATTGCGAAAATCAAAGTTTAAATTTAAACTTTGAACACCCCGTATCTCGGAAACTAGCAATATTTGCATAAGGCATGTTGAGCAGAATCATCATATTTTGAGGTCTAGAATCTACAATTCAGAGATTGGACATTCTCAATGAATCACCCTGTATAGGAAGAAAAGTAGTCGTTGCAGACTAAATAAAAACGAACTAGTGAAGAGTGGGAATCGCAGCAAAGTGAAAGAAAACTTTCTAAAGGTCTTCCCTGCCTTCGGAAATTTTTATTTCAATCATCAGGGAAACTAGGAAAATTATGGTATAAATTGACAAATTACAACTTTGATGAGAATGGTTACATTTATAGAGTGGATTATAACTGTTAAAATATCAAAATTATCTTCTGTATGTTCCTTGTGGTATATTATTCATTCTTTTTTTAATTTCTTGGGGAATTAAACCACAATACTTTTTAATTCCTTATTTCAACGTTTCGGTAGCGTTCCAGCTACCGTTGTCAAGAAAAAATAAGTAGAAATTAATTTTTATCCCTAACTGACACAACAGAAATAATAGTAAATAATCAAAATTCAAAACCAATTGTCTGGTGGAGATATGTAGACGACATCTTCGCAATATGGCCTCATGATTTAATATCTCTTAATGATTTTTTAAAAAATATAAATGAAGGAGAGGAATCTATAAAAATTGAAATTGAAAATAACAATTTCTTGCCATTTTTAGATGTTCTTATTAATAAAACATCTACAGGGTATGAAACGAGTGTATACCGCAAACCAATACACACTAATAGATATTTGAATTTTGACTCTAATCTTTCTATAAGCGTTAAAAAAGGGATAGTAAAATCTTTATACGATAGGGCCAGAATAATTTGTTCTAGTGATGATCAATTTACAAAGGAGAAAACTTTTTTAAAAGATGTTTTAAATAACAATAATTACCCTGCAGAATTTGTAAATAAGGAGATTAAGCATATAGAGAGGGGCTCATTGTTAATACCCCATAACAATAATATTAATAATTCAGCTAATATAATTTTTAGAAACTTGACAATACCGTATGTTAAGGGTTTATCAGAAAGAATTGAGAAAATTGGTAACCAATTCAATATTAGAACTAGTTTTAAATCGAATAATACATTGAGATCAATACTAACAAAAACGAAACCAAAGAATGAAGAACAATCTTCAAAAAACTGCATATATCAAATATCATGTGAATGCGACAAATTTTATTTAGGTGAAACATCTAGACCATTGAAAGTACGAATAAACGAACACAAAAAATATATCAAAGATAGGGAATTCTTTAAGTCAGCTATTTGCAAACATGCTTGGGAAGAGGGTCATCAAATTCAATGGGATTCATCAAAAATAATATTAAAAGAGCCCAATAATAAAAGACGGAAAATCAAAGAAAGTGCTTTGATACAACTAAATGCAGATAAATGTGTAGCTAGTATTTCAGCCGAATGTAGTCAAATTTGGTTACCAATGCTAGAAAGAGAAATTTCCAATAATCAATTACCTGCGTTATCAGGATAGCATCATAAGTTTTTATCCAGGTTTTCTTATGATTTATAATTTAAATAGTTGTTAATCGATACACATTTCAATACACAAAATCACAAAACTGAGTATACATATTTCAAAAACTTAAATATTCATAAAAAAACTATCAAGAAACACGTTTTATTAACAACATTTCCAATATA
>CAJUYG010005269.1:1640-14312 GCA_910591675.1 Galerucella calmariensis | reverse complement strand
GTAAATGAACGCATTCATTGAAATTCACGCTTTAACTGCAACATCTAAATAAAATAGATGTATAAAAACATTATGATAATTATATATATTATATATTTTTCGGCTGCTTCACGTAACACGTTTCCATTGTTAAGCTAAGATTAACATCATGGTGATAAAGTTTGCAGATTGAAAAGTATTTCCATTAATTGCTCCTGGTCACTTTTCTCAATACATTTATCATTGGAAACAGTTTTCTAGGTATGGCTGTCATTTTATTTGATTTGGATACTGTAGTATATCCTTCACTGTTGAAAGCATAATTACTAGTACATCTTGGTACCAAACATTTTTCAGGCATCTACATCTACTTCATTTATATCCAATTGCTTAACAAGAATTACAAATTGGATAACATTATGAAAATCAGTACGTTATTTGATACAATTACCATGTTAAGTCCACAGACCAGAGAGTATGTTTACTAATTATACTGATGCTAAAATATTTTTATTGATATATTATTAAATATCTTACCTCTAAAACGCAACACAAACAGTTGCAAACAGACAAAAGTCTTATTTTGAAGTTGTCATTCAGTTAACTGCGGAATAACGAGCACCAAGTTCATTAACTTGATTTATAAATATTTTACACACTATTACATACTTAAGATCACCTATTACAATTTTAAACACACGCGCACTATAAATGTAAATAAATATTATATCCACTGATTTCACGGTCTCGGCATGATAAAAATCTGACTTGATCCACCCACTGTTCACTGTTGCCAAATTTCAGTATTTCGGCCTAGTGTTGTAGGTGGCCATGATTGAAACGATCGCGTTAAGTGTTCCAAGCTACAATATAATTGTCGGCATTGAATTCTAATGATTGGATTACCAGATGCTTGACCAATCAAAGACGCCCGCAGGTAAAGAAATTTCTTATTGTTTTTTATTTGTAAGTTTTGATGGATCAAGGATTCAAAGATGTCCCTGAATTCCATCCACGTATTGTAAGTACCCTCGAGTTTAGGCAGCTTCATTTCCGGCAGTTTTACTCCGTTAAATGAGCCTAAACCGGACGGGTGATGACTAACATGAGACTGTTCGTCATTACCTTTGTTTTCGAATTTCTCCAATATGTAAAATTTTTGCTTTGGCCAGAACCGCTTAAAATCTATTTTCAAAGTCTTCCCGATCTCTGAAATGTTTGTAGGGTACTTCGGCATTGCATTCGATTTCATTTTGAATAACATCAAACTGATTTAACAACAATTCTACATTTTTTATTCTTTGATCAAGCTCGACTTTTTTTAAACGTACTATTTTCGTATCCTGCAAGTCATCAAACGCTTTCAAGTAGTCATCAAAGTATGTTAATTTGGCTTTAACTGAAGCTCGTTCCTCAATAAGTGGTTTTAAATTATCGTTTTCGTATTGATCCCCACCCGCATCCGACATTTTATTAAAACTATTTGGATTGAAAACTAAAACAGACAGCAATATAAAAAATACCTATATCAAAAAACCCAAATGTTTTGTATTTATCCTTTAGCAATACTCAACGAAGGAAGGGTGGAAGGAAAATAAACAAAGGTACCTGTTTTGAACCGTAAATTGGACCAGCTGAACGCTTCTCTCTTGTGTTCGATGTTTTACCGTCGTAACTCAGCCGACTCACCACACAAATGGAATGTCCAAGATCGAAGTAGCACTGCACTTGTGAATTATTCGCTTTTGTAGATGTTTTAATAATTATTTTCTCGACTTATTAGACTCAAAAGAGCCATGTTTTCGTGTGTAAAATATTGTTTCGTTTATTGAACTTGTTTACATTGAGTTATCACTTCAATACATAATAACAACAGTTGATTTTCAACTTTTACGTTGTTCGCTTGAGGGTTTTCGAGTCGTTCTGCCGTCGTCAAAATTGCGGAAGGCGAGCTCCGAGCTCCTCCCAATGCAGGGTCTACAGGGTCGGATTAGGCCGCAACAAACATAGTGCTTTATTGTCTTTTTTGTTGTGAATCTTACTAGAACATAGTCCTCTAAGCTTACTACTCCTCTAGCAAAATAATCTCCTCTCTCATTTTCTATTTGGTCTTCTATATCAGTTATTTCATCCGATGATGATAGATCGAATAGAGAATTATCAGATTCACATTTCTCTTCAATTGCTCTTTGTTCCTTCACTTTAAAAGCATTGTTAGATTAGATTAGATTAGAATTGGAGTGGCTCTTTGTCCTATCCCACTGCGACCTTTGCAGATCTATTGTGGTCCTTCCTATATTTAGAGCTCAATATCTAGCGTTATTCTTTTTATTAGACCTAATAGCCTGGATACCGCCTCCTTTGCGTAGCTCTCTGCCCTCGGTTTTTCTTCTCCGAATAAGTAAAACCGCACCCTTTCTAGGCCTTCGCACTCACAGAGTATGTGCTCCGCGGTTTCGTCTTCTTCCTGGTAGAACCTGCATAGGCTGTCTGCAAGGCCAATTGTGTGCTTATGTTTTCTCAGCCTACAATGTCCGGTCAGCATACCCACCATCATCCTCGTCGTTTCGCGACTTTGACATAGTAGGTCGTGTGACAGTTTTGTCGAAGTGCTTTTAAGGAATAATTTTGCGTGTCTTTGTCTTGGGGTTTCATACCACCAGCGCAACGCCTGGTTGTTAATCCATTTGTGGATGCTCTCTTTACTTAGGCATTTTGCAATTCCACAGGAAGGTTCTGGCCGTATCATGACCTCCGTTGCTTCCTGCTTGGCTAATTCATCAGCCTTTTCATTGCTTTTTATTCCTTGGTGGCCTGGTACCCAAGCTAGGGTCACTCTATTATGACTACCTAGTCTGTTTAGGGCCTTCCGACACTCCCACACCAGATTTGATGTTATCTTTTATGAGCGTATCGCCTTAAGTGCCGCTTGGCTGTCGGAGTAGATGACGATTCTTTGGTTATCGACCTCCTGTCTCATCAACTCTTCTGCACAGCATTGCACCTCCAGTACCTCTGCCTGAAAGACAGTAGCATGTTTCCCTAGGCTAAGAGAGATCGTGATCTTCTCTTGTACCCCATATATTCCGGCTCCTACTCCGGAGTCCGTTTTCCAGCTGCCTCCGCAGCTCCAATCTGCAGTGTCCTGGGCCACCAGACAACTGATCCATAAGGTTATCATTGGCCTCACAACCTGTGTATATAACCATTTGGTCATGTTGGGATTCAATCCCCAATTCTTTCCACACATTTGCCTGCACCTTCCAAGGGCGATTCTGGCCTTGTGTGTGGTTTTTTCAATGTGGGAGTTTCATGTGGGCTTTTGGTCAAATATCACCCCTAGGTACTTAACTTCTTTCGCAAATGGAATTTCTACTCCGTTAATTTCTGGCTTTTGTAGACCTTGCAATTTTCTCTTTTTTGTAAACGGTACCAGTGTAGTTTTGTGGGGGTTCACTGGGTTCACTGCCAGTTCTTCCTCCCTACACCAACCACTCACTATATCAAGCGCCCTTTGGGTGCGCTCTGATATTGTGTCTGGAAACCGTCCTCTTATGACAATAGCAATATCGTCCGCATACCCTAGGCACTGAATACCTTCATCTGAAAGCCTTACTAGAAGCGTGTCTACAAAAGGGGCGATAAGACGCCTCCTTGAGGACAACCCCTTTCCACCTCCGCTATGATGGTTGCCTCCCCCAGGGTGGATGTGATTATCCTATTCCCTAGATTAGCTGCAAGCCACTTGCAGATGATAGGTTCGATCCCTCTTCTTTCCAAAGCATTGTAAGTGCCCATAAGGTTTCTTTTAAATTTACCCTTGTTTCTCTGTTCTTGCCTTTTTTCATAGTCATTTTTTATTTCTACCATCATATCAGTGGGAACTTTACTTTTTGCAGGTTTTCTTCCTGATGTTTGTTGTTTTCTTGGTGGTGCCTACGGCAATGGCTTTATTTCTTCGGGAGTCTTGTATGAGCAGGAAGGTTTAGGCTTCGTCCAAGAAGAGGATTCTGGGGTATGTTTTCTGCCGAAAGGTGATGCCAGTGTATCATTAATTGTAGCACTTTGTGACTAATGAGGATCAGGTCGGTCATTAACCTTTGCAGTGTGGAAGTCGTAATCAGTAAATTGGTGGTAATTGTAGGGTTTCTACTATAAATTGCGGAGAACTGTGTAAATAATCAAAAAATGATTTATCCCCCAATGAATAGCTAACAATTGTCTTAAATTTACTGGTTCATTCAGTTCACTTTTTTTAAAATCTCGCATAAGCTATAGGTAAATTTATACCTTCGTATTCCTGACTTAATATTGCGGAACATACAATATTTAACGCATTGGTAGTTAAAATACATTTTTTCCTGAAATCTGGATATTTCAAAATAGGTGGATCTATTAATGCCGATTTGAAAATTCGGAATGACCTTCCGCATTCTTTGACCACTCGAATTTTACATTTTTCCAAGATAACTCATTAAGCGGTATGCATATTGCAGCAAAATTTGGAATGAACCGTCTGTAATAATTACAGAATGCTACGAACCTTTTGGTTTTTTCTGAATCACTGACAGAATATTTAGCTTCGTCACTCGACAAATTAAGACCTAAATAACCTCTCGCCTGAAGAATTGGTATTTTTTCGGATTTAGCTTAAGGTTGAATTTCCTACATGCATTAAATACCTTCTCGAGATTAAGAGAGAGGAGAAGATGGAAGAAAAGAAAGGTAATAAAGAAAAGAGGCGGTAATGTGTTTTTTTGCAAAAAGTTGTATTCTTCTCAATCCAATTTAAATAAACATTATGACAAAGTTCATAACTTGAAACCAAAAATTTTATCCTACGTCGAGACAAAGTGGAGCTAAGAATGTTTAGAATCAAATTGCAATAGTTCCTCTCAACATAATAATGGCCTGTTTAAAAAAGATAATAAAGGTGCTATGTTCTTCAAGTCTAACTCATCTTTTCCAAAATAATCCATCACTGCTTTGATCATGTCTTCTCCTCAAACGCAAACAAAAGTTTCTCTCGTTTTGTCCAGGTAGCGTACAAAAATAATTAACTGTGCCGTATCAGTGACATCGCATGATTCATCCATAGCCAAGGCATAATAGTTTGCATTATTTAACTGCCGTTTCAAATCACAATGATTTTCTTCTGCCAAAACGTGTGTATTTCTGGTGCTAGTAGAAGCAGATAACGGAATCCGTCGTATCGTCTCAACAACATCCTTTTTGTTCTCAAATAAAGCATTACCCGCCTCAAGAAAGCATTCTTTAACTACGTCAGCATCAGTAAATGGTTTCATATGCTTAGCCAGAGTTCAAGAAATACGTAAAGAAGCCTCACCACATTTTTTCTGCTCAGTCACTGATCAGACTTATGATCTGGGTCGAAGATGAGTAACTTGATAGTAAACTTACGCAGATCACTACCAAGTAGAAAGTTTCCGGCAAATGATTTGTGTTTGGTATCATAATGTCGTTTTATATTCGAGCTTTTAATTAACGCCACTGTTTGGTTACAAATCAAGCACATTGGTACTGCTCCAGCACGATTTGGCAGCGTAAAACAATATAAATCGGTTCATTCCGACAAAAACTGTCTATTTTTATCTTCGACTTTTCTTTTTTTCGGTTCCATAGACAAAACTCGCTATAAACAGCCAAAACTCGCTATTGTAAACAGGTAGGTACTTACACTCGTAAAGTAAACAAGCGTTATATTTATTTCAGCGCGCCGCGCGGCGTCCTTCGCTCAAAATTAAAACAAAACACTGACCTCCCGGCGGCCGGCAGAGCTATCACGTGATGAATTACCCCCGCCCTCGCGACACTTGCCGCAATCCGCGAACTCTTTCTCGCTCGCTCGTCACTTCGCCCGGCCGTTTTCGAATTGACGTCAACAAAGATAATGTGGGGGATACATTATTATTAAATTACCTACAGCTCGCGTCAATCTTTTTGTATATCGGAAGTAGTCTTCAGTGTAAGTGACTGTGTTCTTGCGGGTCCGCACAAAATAGGTCAGCGGTCCGGATGCGCCATTTGGCGACCCCTGCTCTAGGGTTTGAATAAAAAATTAACAATGTTTCTCATAGTCGTCCCTGACAACATATTTTTTATTTAATCTTTATTTTAAAAACCGTGTTAAAATGTTACGATGAAGTAGGTTTGTGAAAATAAAGAGTTCTTATTCACATATTACACAAGGCTGTTTATTTTATTCTCAAAGTAACAATTATACAATATTTCCATGAACTAGAAAGGATTATAAACCAAAAATTTCCAATTCAAATATTGCGATATTAGAGATAATTATGGTCATCTGCTGAAGAGTGAGAGACATATAGTCATTAGAATTACTTTTAAAATTCTTCTAGCTCAGAATTGGTTGCCTTATTACAGACATTTTTGCATGCCTTCTTTTTCTGTTAGGTAGAAAAAACACTATTGCTTATCAATTGTTTTATTTCCAGATTCTTGTTGAGAAATCGGTGGAATAAAATTGCCCGTAAAATTGTGATGTGTATTTAAATGGCATTTCCAGTAAACTATGAAATATTTTGGTAATACATTCGTTGAGAGATTCATTTCGTTTAGGTTACTACTATCTGATATTTGTTCTGTTATTGATTTAGAATAATAGTTCATCTCTGTCGGTCAACTTCAACAGTAAATTTACTGGAAATTGCAGCGTTGTGTCTTCCATATGAATTGAATGTTTCCTTTCAATGCTTTTCATAACCCGATCCACACATTTGTCTCTCATAAACTTTAGTAACACATTCAACGATTTGTATAATCTTTTGACCGTTTTGCCATCTAAGTAAAAGTATTTCATTATTTTATGCATTGATTCAAGTCTCATATTTGTGTTAATACCACAAAACCCCTTCGAAAACAATGGGCCCATTTTCCGAAATTCGAAGCGTAATTGTTTTTGAAATATGTACCAAAATTTGTGTAGTCAACATCTGACAATAATTGAGAGACGGTGTTTTTGAGGACTTGATCAAAATCATCGGTATCTGTATTCTGTTGAAGAAATTTAATTACTTTATAAACCTCATTTCTCTTGTTTGCATCTCGGATCTTCGTCAATTTTTGTTGCCAGACCCTGTCAACATGCCAGAAGCAAAAAAAGATGGTGGTTTGATGGTTCCATTGCGCAACACCAAGAACTATAAAATGTAGAAACAATATCAGTGGAAGGACAATCGAACTACTCGGTAGGAGTAAAAATTATGTATTTTCGACAGAGACAAATGACAGCGCTTGGCTTGCCCTTTTACAACAAGTAGTGAGTGAAATAATTTTATATCAGTATCATTATATGTATGAAATGCAGCTTAATACATATTTAAAATCTGGAGAAAGTTATGTCCCTTTCAATTAGAAATAATTTTTCTTTGTAATACCATCTTTTCAGTTCAAGTTTTTTTGCCATTTGGGCATTTATTTTTTCAGTGGCCTGGATAGTATGAGTTAGCCTTTTTAATATATTTAGTACCGTTTTCTTTGAATTGCCATTCTTGCTTTTGGGTTGGTTTTACTCCCCCCTTTATCTGGCGTACCTGCAGAGCCACCACAACTCATCGATTTTTTTCGACTACGACAGTAATGTCGATCTGGTAAAAAGTCGAGAAATGTGGATTTCGGGACCACTATCACACGGTATGAAATTCTCGACAACAAAATCGGGTAAGCTCGTTGTACTCGACAGTTGGTACGCATCGTTCTAAAAACATTAAGCTTTTTTCTTCTTTTTCTGTAACTTTAGGTTAGATTGTTGTTTTCTTGTTTTTGTTGATATTTTGAGAAGTATTAATAAACTAGTATTGTTGTTGAGATGCTCCCTGTTAATATAATTCTGTTAAGAAATCGTAGAAGAGAACGTCTTAGGCCGGCCATACACGTAACGGTTTACCTGTACGGTAGGCCTGCGCAGGTTACTCTGCAGGTATTCCTGCACAGGCAAAAGAGCACACACACGTTACGGTAAAAAACGGAGGGATTCAGTTCAGTTCGAGATGGCGACCAATCAAGAAGATGACGCGATCGCTTTGGTCGGTTTAGTAGTGGCGACTAATTTTTTTAAAAAACAAAGAAAAAAACGCAAAACCTGGTGTAAAGATTGGCTTTTGAAAAGGATTTACTACACCCACACAAAATTACTACAAGAATTAAGTTCCGAACCAATGGATTACCGTCATTATTTGCGGATGAGCGAGGAAGTCTACCAAAAATTATTGTCAATGGTAACCCCTTTGATACAAAAGAACAATACAGTTATGAGAGCTGCAATTTCCGCCCATGAAAGATTGACAGCAGCCTTAAGATTCCTTGCAACTGGCCGGTCATACGAATGTCTCAAGTATTCTACTATAATATCGCCCCAAGCTCTTGGTAAAATAATTCCAGAGACATGTGAAGCTATATATAAAGTGTTGCGAAAGGACTATCTTCAGGTACGTACAATAACAAACAAATATAAATTGAATTATTTTTTTTTGCCGTAAAGTTTTTTTATTTGATGCCTCCAACAAAAAAATTACATACTATCTGCATCAAACTGCGAGAAATAGGTACTTGTCTGGCTCGTACAACCTGCCACTGTTGACTGTGTACCTTGGTGATCATAATTAGAAGATGGCGAGACATAGGGTGTGCTGGTGTATGAAGCGGGGCTGCTCATGGGACTGCCCACTGTACGGTTCGAATACAGAGGATTATTATATGGGTATAATGGCGCATTCAGCATGCCAATTTCCGCGTCAAATAATATATCATTAATTTTTTTCTCAACAATTAAACCCTGACGTTTATCCAGAGATCTGATTCTCATTGCAATACTTTTACCCAAAATATCATAACGATCTTCCTGTAGCCGAGGCTTCTTGAAATGATCACGTACCGAAACTAAAACATCATTTGACAGCTCCTCATTTCTTCTTTTCTTTGACAGATCAGGTCTTGACCCAGGAAGTCGCCCGCGTTCGTTGGAGTCATTACAGCGTCCATTTTCACTTGACCTTGTTTGTTTTGGACTAATCTCGTTTTTCTCTGTGGTTAATGTTACTTCATTCACGCAAGATGTTGGGGCTGGTTCCTCGATCATCTCCTGCAACAAATATACATATTATTGGACCCAAATGCTCAAAATCGACAACCGATTTTTTTTGTACAACAATACAGAAATAATAGCAAACAAATTTATTAACTTCAGCTTAAATAAGCATATAATGTTAATAAATTTGGCAAATTATAATTATAAATTTAGGGAACACAAATATCATAATGTTTTTTTTTTCAGTTTCCTGATTCTGCTGAAAAATGGGAAAGAATTGCAGGAATGTTTCAGGAAAAATGGCATTTTCCACACTGTCTCGGAGCCATGGATGGCAAACATATAGATATAGTTCCCCCAGGTAATAACGGATCATTCTACTTTAACTATAAAGGCAGACAGCATGGTACTGCTCGCAATAGTGGATGCTACATATCGGTTTCTCTTAGTGGATTTTGGAACTAATGGCCGAATTTCAGATGGAGGTGTTCTTTCAAATACTACATTTCATGAAAGATTGCTCAGTAATAACCTCAATATTCCAGACCCTAGCAATGTCTCCGATAATTTCAAACAAATTCCCTACGTGTTTGTGGCCGATGATGCCTTTCCCCTAGCAACGAATATTATGAAGCCTTTTCGACAAGCTCAGCTAGACTCAGCTTCTAAAGAGATTTTTAATTACCGACTTTCCAGAGCAAGGCATGTTGTGGAAAATGCGTTTGGAATACTTGCATCCAGATTTCGTATATTCTATACACAAATCAATTTAGAACCAAAAAACATATCAAAAGTAGTGATGGCAACGTGTGTCTTGCATAATTTCTTGATGCAACAACAACCAACCACTTATGTGCATCCATATCAGGAGAATTATGATGGGGAAGTTATATGCACCGGCTTGGATACCTCCGAATCGAACATGATCGCATTGGAACGTCAAAACCAAGGAAATTGGAATTCTACTGCTAAACAGTTAAGAGATAAATTCAGTTCCTATTTTATGCATGAAGGTAAACTTTCTTGGCAGGAAAGTCGTATTCTTAAAAATAAGAAGTGAAAAAATATGTATCATTTAAAAACTATTTAATAAATTCTAGTATTATTATTTAATTGATTACTTACTTTGTCACTTTCGTCGTCATCCAAATTTGAAACAGACGAACTAGGCATGTCTTGATCTCCCAAAAAATCGAATAAGTTGTAGTACCACAGTTTCGGTAGGTACAAATCGTCTGTTGATGCTCCAGACTTCTTTGACATATCATGTTTCTTCTTCTCTTTACGTACGTTACTTCTCAAATTGTTAATCTTTTTTACTACCGAGTTTCTTGTAGTATCGGGCTCCAACTCCTTTAACTTTATCACCAATTTTTCGTAGGCTGCATTTCTCTTGTCGCGATCATGATATTCCTTGCTTTTCACTCGCCACAAACAAGGTTCAGATTTATATATTTCAATAAACTGTTCTATTACTTCATTACTTTTCCGTCCTGACATATCTTCCATATAATTCCACAAAAAACTTAATAAATAACGCAACGTATTGCAAACAAATTACAAACTGAAATAATAAACGTTCAACAACAAACTGAAATAATAACTGCGCAGGCATTCGATAAGCGGCACACACGCTCCGTAAAGCACAACTGCACAGGTCGAAAGAATTGATTTTTCATTCTTCTACGGTCGCCTGTTCAGGTCGCTTCGCCTGTGTACCTTTGCCTGCAGACGCTGACATACACGCTACGGTTTACCTGTACATGTGACCTGTACAGGTAAACCTTTCCGGTAAACCGTTACGTGTATGGCCGGCCTTAGACAATTTAATGTAGAACGAATACGTTTCAGAAATAATTATGATCCATTCGATTTAGATGATGTAGAATTTATAGCAAGATTTCGATTAAATAAACCTGTGTGCCGTGAGCTGATTAACGAATTGGTAAATATGATGAGATTTAATGTTAGGAGCAATAATTTAACACCGGATTCAAGAGTTATAACTGCATTGTCATTCTTTGCTACAGGAAGCTATAAAATATTAATTGGTAGTAGTCATTATAATTGTATGAGTCAGCAGTCTGTCGCAAATTGCATTAGGGAAGTTTCCACATTGCTTACAAATATCAAATATAGCAGGAAGATATATACAGTTTCCAGTAACAGAGGATGAGAAAATTAATGTTAAAAGAGGGTTCTATGACGAATTCAACTTTCCGGGCATTATAGGTGCAATTGATTGTACCCACATCAAGATTTTGAGTCCAATTGAAGAAGAGCATAACTATGTTAATCGAAAAGGATATCACTCTATAAATGTCCAAACAGTAAGTTTGATAATGCTACAGATGGAGCGAAATACCTCATGCAGTTTGATATTTATCTTATTTTAGAAGAATAGTAAATTGAAATTATTTGTTTTTTTACTAAAAAATTTACTGTATGAGGTACATATGCAACCCTGCAACATATGTATAATTAACTATTGTTGTACTTTTCCTTTATAAAATCTATTTTTCTTGCAGATATGTTACTCTAATTTAAAGATTTTATAAATTAATGTACAACATGGAGGAGCTACCCACGATTCTTATATATGGAATACATCAATGATACATCATGAAGTACAGAGGTGTTTTGATGATGGGGATCGAGGATCTTGGTTAACAGGAGATTCTTCAGCCTTGGTTGTTGACTCCTATACCAAATGTAGATCCTGCAACTCCAGAGGGCAGGTATACGAGAGCACATTGTTCTTCTAGAAACACAATCGAAAGATGTTTTGGGCTACTGAAGCAAAGATTCAGATGTTTAAATGGAGAACGTACATTACGGTATAGCCCAGAAGAAGTAGCAAATATGGTAACTGCCTGTGCAGTATTACAAGATATATGTGTGGAAAATAATATTGTTGAAAACTTTAGAAACCTTCCTGCTGAAGATGCTGCTCCCATTCTACCCCCTTTGCCCGACCCAATATATACAAGATCGACGTAATCCAATATTGATTCAAAGTGAAGCCACTCGGCGACAAGTAATCAGAAGATATTTTTATTAGCTATAAATACAGATTTTGTTTATTTTCTTGTATTTTTATTCATTTAAATGATAATTTAGTTTATAATTTGTTTACTTTCAAGCTTCTGTTATAAATACATTGTTTTCTCAATGTAAACATTGTAACCCTTGACTGTATCGTCTTATTTAGCAACGTATCTGGTATCGTTGGGTCATTTGGGACCCAAAACCTTTTTTTTAACAATTAGTTATAAAAATAATATTTTATCTTTATACAGGGTGATTCATTAGTGCGATAAAGTCCAATATCTTGTAAATGGTTGAAGATATTTAAATGAAATTTTGACTGATTGTAGCCAGCCTAGAAGCTCATATTTTAAAATTAGTGGCAATAGTACAGCGTGTTCCAGAACGCCGTGCCAGATCAAAGTTATATTTTTTTAAATAGGACACCCTGTATTTTACTTCAAATTTGAATTCTGCTTGACTTCGCTATTACAATGATATAATATTGTAATGGGTTATACAGCGTATTTAAAAAGTTCTGACCAATTGTTCTTGTAAATCGTAATGACTTCAAAGCCCTGTATACTTTAAACTGCACA
>CAJUYG010005268.1:0-14313 GCA_910591675.1 Galerucella calmariensis | reverse complement strand
TAATTGTTGCACAGATGTTGAAAAGGTTCTTTCATACACCATATTGTTTTTTAAATTTCTATTATCTGTCTACCTATTATTTATCCAACGTAGCATCGTAGCATTCTATTTTTCATTTCACTAGGTACATATTTATATACTTTCATCTCATGTAAAAAATGGGCTTTTACACCTTAGCCCATTCTCACTTTTTTAAAATAACAACTATATTTATAAAATATCGTTTATTGAAAATTAATATTTTCTACTTCGTTTAAAGCAGCATATCGTCCCCTTAGAGCAGAACTATTCCATGTCACAAATTTTAAATTTTACAGGAGAGGTTTTTTTTGTTTTCCAGTCAATCTAATAAATATTTTGTGTCCTAATATTGTGATGGATTACTTTGATTTCTCTTCTTTTCCATCAATTCAGTTCATATTTGCCAAAGATGCATATAAAAAGAAAAATTGGACATAGGATACTTATAGGTAAAGTCGCCTATTTCATGTCCAAACATAAAATATTTTTCCGTGTTTTTTTTTGGACATGGAATAAGTCTGTTCTAATGAATAAAATGAAATACATGAGAGTATTTTGTTATTCTTGTTTAATTTAATATCCAAATTAATCTCAAACATTTTTCAATGTGAATTATAAAACTCTGACATTAGAAATTTTCCTGAGAAAATGCAAATCAGAACTATTCTATATCCACAATAAATGATACTATGTACTGACAAAAGTGAATCAGAAGTATTCTATGTCCATAAAAAGTCAATAGCGAATGGCACTTAACAAGACAGAACTAGTCTATGTCCAAGATTTTATTCGCGCCGACCAACGAGAAGCACCTTGTGGCAGTTGAACTAGTTCTGCGTCAAGATGAAATCTATGTAAGGACATAGTCTTTTTCAACAATCGGCATTTTTCGGATCTTCCCATCGGCTTGGACATGAAATATTTCTGCACTAGAAAAAGCAGCCCTTGAAGTACACTTAAAATAGAAAAACCGAAAATTGAGAATTTTGGACATGGGATAGTTCTGCCCCAAGGGGACGATATATACTATACAATTAAAATGTACTATAAAACGAAATAATTTACAAAAATTTCTCATTACTTAAAAATATCTTTGGCAAAATTACCTTTTTGTCTTCAATTCTTTGTTCATTATAAACTCTAAATACAGGGTGATTTTTTTCGATTGCACCTTGGGAAGTATGGCAAAACCGTTCAGAATAAAGATTTGTGATACGGAGTTTCCATCATCGAGTGAAATCGAATCACGCTGGACTTATTCCGTAAGTTGCAGCCAACTTCATTATTTTAAATGAAACATACCGTATATTTTCAGATTTTTGAATTGCTAGCTCAAGTATAACTTTTTATAACAGGGTACATTACTTGGGCCTTATGGTTCTCGAGATATTATCACTGTATTGAAAATATTTCTGTTTCCATTAGTTTCGAGATCAATGGAAATTAATTCTAATCAACTGTATCAATTACGGTAAGAAGATTTAAGTGTCACAGTATGGACATTTTCTGGTTTTTATTCATCTTGATATAATTAAATAGCTGTTACCATGTGAGAAATGCTATGATATGAAATTAAATGTTCAGAGTACTGTTGTGAATGGTCACGTTCATCCCAACAAAGTTTATCAGGTAGCTATTTTTAAAGTAATCTTCCGTTTCTCAATTCTGCTGAGCGTGCTATCATTGATCGTTAGCGTAGCGTATTTCTATTCTGATCATCTGATCAGTTGACAAAGTACGCGTTGAGCAGGAAATTGATGAATACACTTAGGTACGAGTATAGGAAAATGTTAGAAATATTTGTTTTAAATCTACTTCAAAATTGTACGAACCGTGAAAACATCTATTTAAAAGAATGTAGTTATCGCTACATTTCGTTATCCAAAATTCATCATCATCTTACAGGCAGTGACCGATCGATATAGATTGTTAGAATTGAATAGTTTTCATAAATATCAGATAAACATCAATTTTTTCTATAAATTAATTATTATCTCGAAGAAATTCAAATTTCCAGATTTTTATTTCGATCGGTTTGGCCATAATGCCCATTTTATCATCGAAAAGAATCACCGTGTATATCTTTGTCACACACACAGTTACAACTAAAAAATATTAATATCTTTGGTATTTATATCATTTATTACAAAAATGTATTAAACTCATTTGTATGGTGTATCTATTTTTATTTTGGTTTGCTCTGTTTTGTAAAAAATATGGTAACTATACATAAGCGTAAGTTTATATTCAAGTGAATAGTATATTGTTTACTTAGTTCGAAAAGTCTTGACAATCCCAACATAATGTGAAGATTGCCTCACGAGGTGCAAGCCGTGACAAGCAATGCAGAATCCAGTAATGTTGCTTATCTTTGAGGTATGCATCTTATTTTTCCGAAAATCGTTTAAAATCGGAAGAAATTAAAATGTAGTTCCATTTTTATGAATATCATAATTAATTTTATTCATAAATAAATATTACCATGAAGTTCTCAGTAACATTTGTTGCGTATTAATTGAAATGTCAAACTTTATATCTAGAAATTTAATAATCGGCCGTAAATCCTTCCTTATTGGTTTTCATGGAACAACTATTCATTTTCCCTTACAATTAACTATGATGTAGATATATCAACATATCCAAACTTCGCTTAATATTCAGACGACAAGATTATAAGCCAAAACAATCATTAGTTTAACGAAATAGGCAACCAACAAATTCATCCATTAAGTTCCAGATAAACGTGTTTAAATCATTATCTTAGAACATAAACGATGAGTGTAAGGAAATAATATACAGTGTGTACATAAAGTAACGTAACTTGCTAATATTTCGATTTCAGTTGGGTTTACAGAAAAAAATGTTAAATAAAAGTTTTTTCAAATAATCCATACTATCTGTATAAGTCGATTAGAAGTATACAGGGTGCACCGTTGCTCCAAAGTAACTTATTAACATAATTTTTCAAATAGTACACCATGTATATATTTTCAGTTTTTGTTAATCTATTAAATTACAAATACAACCGTCAAGACCGCATAATTCTAATCTCAATGGTTCTACAGTTATTGAGAAAAATAGTTGACGGAAACGTTTCTATTACCACCATAATTAACAGCAACAAATAACTAATCTTATTTAATGAGATGTTCAAATTGTCTTCCTTCTTCTATTTGACAGTATCCAAGTCGATTATAAAAAGCTGATATTACGCAATTGCTGATTTGTTATTTGATGGGCTGTTAACAGTATTCTATTTCTCAGTTCATCCAGATTATCGGGTTTTGTTTTATACACAATGTTTTTCAGATATCCCCAGAAGAAGTAGTCTAAAGGCGATAAATCGGGAGATCTGGCTGGCCACTCAATTGTGCCCCTTCTTCCAATCCACCTGTCTTGGAAAACTTCATTCAAGTAATTTCGAACAGCAACACTAAAGTGTGGGGATGCACCATCCTGCTGAAACCAAGTGTCATTAAAATTGTTACCAACTGCATTTCTTATTGCAGGAACTATTTGATTTCTTAATAAATCTAAATACTTTGGTCCGTTCAAATTGCCTTCTACAAAGAATGGTCCGATAACAGTGGTGCCGATAATACCTGCCCAAACATTAACTTTTGAAGGTCTTTGTGTTCTATGTTCCCGCATCCACCGAGGATTAGTATCACTCCAATATCTACAATTGTGGCGATTTACTGTACCATTTAACATAAACGTGGCTTCATCGGAGAATACTATCTTACTTGTGAAATGAGGGACAGCATCTACTTTTTGCATTATAGTTTCACAAAATTCTATTCTGCGGTCATAATCATCTTCAGATAACTCTTGTAATAGAGTCACTTTATAAGGATGAAACTTATTCTTCTTAATAATATTACAGACGGATCCCACACTAACATCATGTTCTAATGCAGTTTTCCTAATGGATGTTGAAGGATTTTCTACAAAACTTTGCATAATGTCCAAGGATTTTTCATCATTAGTTACGGTCTTTGGTCGGCCAGTTTTAGGACGATTTTTAGTTGAACCCACTTCTTCAAAAAGTTTCACAATCCTCCAAACTGCGGTTTTGGTAATTTGGTTACGATTTGGATACGTATCATTAAATAAGTGAGCTACCTCATCATAAGTTCTTTTACGATCACCGTAACCTCTCATCATAAGAATCATTATTCTTTCTTGTTCGGTAAACATACTTAAATTTGAAAAGCAACTACTTTTTCACAACTAACGCCTTTCACTAATATGACAAATAATTCATGACATATGAAAACAATTAATGACAGAAGAACCTATTACATTTTTGACATAAACAATTGTTTTATAATTTTAGATTCAAACTAATGTAACTTTGGAATTATGAAAGGTAGATATATGCAGTCTTGACGGATGTATTTGTAATTTAAAAGATTATCAAAAACTGAAAATATATACATGGTGTATTATTTAAAAAATTATGTTAATAAGTTATTTTGGAGCAAGGGTGCACCCTGTATACTTCTAATCGACTCATGCAGATAGTATGGATTATTTGAAAAAACTTTTATTCAACATTTTTTTTTGTAAGCCTAACGGAAATCAAAATATTAGCAAGTTACGTTACTTTATGTACACACTGTATTTATTTACAGTACAAAAATAAATATTTCTCAAATTATTTTTCGATGTCTAGCAACGATTAAATGTCAGAGCATATTGACTTTTGCTTCTAAAAATTATGTCTGAAAAATCAATATTCATGAACGATTTTCGGAAAAAATATGACTTTTCTACGACTAGTGCTCATTATATAAGTATTTCAATATTTTCTGGCGCCATACGGCAATAGTGAGAAAAGTGTCTTGTCCGGTCAATATTAAGCCACTACATGCTCTGAATTTTTATGGTCAAACTGAGATTATCAATAATGTAGATATAAGTTAAACCGATTGGCAGCTATGATGTCCTTAAGATTGAATAATGTTTCATATACATAACTCTTGGTAGAATAAGCCTTGATGCAGACTGGACTGTTTTTATAACGACCATCTTCATTATTGTCAATAATTTTAGTATTTATAGATCTTCACACCTTTAATGATAAATTAAAAAAGAATGGTTTCATTAACAATAATTTGACTATACTTTCATTCATGTTTTGAAACACCTGAAAATCACAAGTTTTCAATCTGGCGTAATCGGACTCTTCATGAAAAAAATTTGTGTTGGTCTGATTACGAGTATTCATCGAAAATTACAATTGCCTCAAAAAATATATACATCACAAATTGTTGATTATATTCAATCACTTATTGAGCTGTTGATGGTAGAATTGTGCCTAGTTTTTCTACAACCTTCCTCTACGGTCATATTAGGATTTATTGATTGTGATAGCGCCGTTGTTTTCTGAAAATCGATTGTAACGTACTTTTCTTTTATACTGGGGACATCTGGAACAACCTGAAAAAAGTTTTTTTCAATTTACAGAATACAATAGGAATACAACTCATTTTAAATATTTCAGTCCATCTCTCTTAGGACCTAATATATCAAATCTGGAACATTCGTACTAGAGATTAGTTGAATAAGGTAATACTCCAACATCCGGAATTGATTTGGAGCAGATCTATGAACAAATTTAAAAAAAAAGGATGTTATTTGCTCGTGCATGTGTGTCATCGTCACAAATCTGCTGCTGACCATAAAGAGGTAAGTTAGACAATGAGTTGAAATCGATTAAAAAAAAGAATAGTGCATAAGATTGATTCTTGTGGTACACCGTATTATGTAATATTAGAGAGTTATTGGAAACACGAATTTACTGCCTTGCAGTAATTGTGATGACCTTAAATAAATAGTGCTCGACCTTAAAACAGACATAAAATTTGGAATTATTGAAACATGAAACTCTATAATGACATTATATTAAGGTAGTTGTCACAGATGACACAGATCACCTACACATTGTGACATATAAATATGAAACATGAAATAAAGTCGCGATAGTGCACTGCAGTAATCGCGAACAAATAAGGACAAGCACTATCCTTAATAATGTTTCCCTTTTTCAAAAACATCAAATGCGCACTATTGCTGCTTGACCTTATAAAAGTTCCAATAACTCTCTATTATCCCAGAGACTAGATAAATTATTGTAAAATTGTATTCGTCCATGCTAGTGGCCTTTAAAACAGGCCAGCCAATACTTTAACCAACACTCATGATCCACAATATCAAAAGCCTTGTTCAGATCTAAAGATATTGGAACTCAGGCCATACCCATACGCCTTGTCAGAAATATAGCGGGTGTCCCAAGTTATCGCATACAAGCAATATCTCGCTTATTTGACAAGATGAATAATAAATAAAAAAACTGCATTGAATGGCATTAAATTACCTTACTAATGACTTATAGCTATCCCTCACTTTTGGAACTTTAGATACTTACGTTAGGTTGGAGCGAGGGGGGTCGCGCAGCAAAAAATCTGACCGTTACGTTACTTGGAGCGAGAGGGGTCGCGACGCAAAAGATCTGACCATTACGTTACGTTGTTACGTTATGTGCCTTGAGCCCGTGGGCTCTCGCGCTCTCTCCTCAGTCTCAGAGCTAGTTTCTCGGCGCAAAATGTTGATTGTCAGCATACATTGTATTATTAATTGCAGTTAATAGTTTTCTAGCTTCAATATGAATTGAATATGAATGTGTACTTTGTGCCAATCAACTTAATGATAAGATTTTTATAATTGATACTGTTAAATGAAGTTTCATCCAGAGTAAAATAAATTTTTATATTAATATATGTGTATTTATTTATACATTCAAAAAAATTGATTATTGCTTAAAAGGAACTAAAGTTCCTACCGTGTGTCCCGCGACACGTTCTACCTTTTTTATTTTCAAATGGCACCCTCTGTATATTGTCATTGAAAATTGCGTGTCGTTTTATTTAGAAAACAACGATAACAAATACTTGGTGTTTTTTCAATTAATAATATCAAAAGCATCAATATTTCATGAAGTATGAATTCCAACTAAAATACCTCTGATGCAATTCGAAAAACGAACAAAAAATAACAGCAAGTGTTCAATAGCTATTTGTATAACAAGGAAGCAAAATTCTACTTTTCCTCCCGATAATGAAGTATGAAGTAATGATTCAAGGGAGGAATAGCCATTTTTCTCCCAAGTTATACATATGATTTTTCCGCCTCTCTCAAATAACAACTCATATTTAAATGATTCATTTATGAATTGAATCACTCATTTTTTTAATTATAATTTTATATTTTGTTCATATAGAGTACCTGACTCACTTTGAAACTGTTAATCTGTCAATGGACCATAGCATCCTATATAATATTTCTGTCCTAAATTCGAAAACCGGATGTATCTATGAATTGAAATCAAATTGTTGATGTGAAAATCGTTAAAAAAAATTAAAATAACAATTTACTGATTCCTTCCATTTTGCAAAATACATACACATGTTCTATGAATAAACGGTGAAATTTATACTTATATAATATTATATAGTTTAGGTCGTCAATGCCGTATAAGATATTTCATTGATGACGTACCATGACGTCCCTTTTACTTTTCCTCCCTAGGGAGGAAAAGTATGACTTTGCTTCCTACAATAAGGCCAGGAAATGTATACTTTGGATAAAGGTAGGTGGAAAAATTATTTCCTGCAGAATTCTTGCAAGCTGCTAAACGTGTTAAGAGTGTTGATGTGCAGGCTCATTTACATATTTTTTTTTATTTCATTATTGGGAAGAGCACATAATTTTGGGGCTCTGTGCAAAAAAATAGACGTCAGCAAGACTCCTAAGTCGCCTAAAAAAAATTATAAACATTAAACAGCGCTCCACTCAGAATTTCAGGCGTGACGTCATCCCATATGAAATCTCTCGTTGAGAGAGCGGATACCGCGCCGATCGGTTCTCGGTTAGATGACTACTTGCTAGTAACAGTATTTTGCTAGCTTATATGCTTATTATTTATTATACGTTTTAGTAAACTCTGAACAGTGTTATGTTTGTGAAATGAGAACGTTTAGAAATAATTTAAATTATTCGACACAATGGACCAGAACCAGAGTAAAAATATAGTGCGGATCCAGAATGTAAAAGTACTACTATTAAAACATCTAACAAAACATTTATTTCTATTAATAAGGATGCAAAAAAACGGAAGAAAATGGCAGAAAAGCATGAAAAGAATCAAAGCAATCACTGATAAGTCAACATACTTCGTGTATTTTTAGGATTTGATTTTTCTTCAATGAAAATCGTTATAAATTACCTTATAAAATACGTTGTGAATCCATATTGAGAGGGTTATTGAAAACCACACGCTTGTATTAATCTAAATTTTTTTAAATAAGTAGATGATATTGTTCTTATAGCTTGTGGTGTTATTAATGTTCAAAATTATTTAATAAAATAATGGATCAGTTCTTCACAAATTAAATTGTATTAAATAGGTACTGCTTTTTTTCCAAAAAACAGCTAATCTTTCTCAGTAAATCATCAACAAAACTGGCGTATATTATGTTTTAAAAGAAATTATTTTATTTGATTCAAAGTCCGGATCAGCTCTAACAAATATCGCTTTTTTACCAGTGAGGTGCATGTGCATGTGAATCTGATGTGAACATTTGGAACTAATATTACCTGCTTCATCAAAATAAGTTTTTCTTGTTCTTTTCAACATTGGTGATTTAATTTCCACTACACATTCATCATAAATAGCATTTGGAGAAGCTGCTTCAATTGGGCAGTCTGCAGTTAATAAAATTGCAATTTGTTACCGAGTAACCTATAGCGTTATCTCCGTAACTTTGTCCACCAGACCAGGAATAAAATAAAACATCTGGAATCATTCTTGCCGGAAAACAGCCACATAGTATAAAATTATAATTGAATGAACTCGTGTTTTTGATTAAAAAGCTCCATAATCATTAGCAAATCCACTTCTGGAAGATTTTAAATATCAAATTAAGGGAGAGTGTAATGTTTTTTAAAAATAAATTGACTTTACCAAAATAACACAAAATGCAGCTATTCATTAAAAATTATAAATCGTGACTGATAGTATTTCGCCAAATCTTGCGTCAACAAAAGTTTGCCAAATATTCTCTTATGTTCAGCTCTGATGCAAGATTACAATTCTAGGTTGAAGTATTTTATGAATTAGATAATCTCAAAGAACGCATTCGTGAAGCATGTCGTAGCCTTACACCAGCTATGATTCAGACGGCCTACACAAGAAAGCTTTTACAACTGGCTTGGATTCTGCAGGAAATAATTTAGAACACTTGATGTGTTTGTTTTTTAAATTGCATCAGAGGTATTTTAGTTGATACTTCATGAAACACTAGCTGACCCGGCACGTTGCTGTGGGTAATGTTTTTGTTACATTAAATTGTTGTATACTATTCAAGGGGAACGGTAGGAGAACATCAGACATAGGCACTTACTCAATCCAGTCAATAGATGTCGCCATCTGTTAGAATCGTTTGGAGCTGACAGATAAAGACAAATAATTTGCAATAAAACAATATTGCGATCATAAATTGAGATGTAAGCTATCCTATCTTCAAGGTTGGATCAAACCGCACACGGTGTACAAATTTGGTTAAAATCGGTTAAGTAGTTTAGGAGACCATCGCGGACAAACATGTGACACGTAATTTATATTATATCAAGATTAATGCTATCGTTGTATTCCAAATAGAATGACACGCAATTTTCAATGACAATATACAGGGGGTGCCATTTGAAAATAAGAAGTGGGGGGTACTACAGGGCTACTACAGGGCTGTCAAATGTAGAACATTTTGTTAAGCCATTAGGAGGGTACTTTGATGCCATTCAATGCAGTTTTTTTATTTATTAATTATTTTGTCAAATAAGCGAGATTTTGCTTGTAGACGATAACTTGGGACACCCGGTATGTGATGAGATCTGTTATGACAGTTGTTGTACTGCTTCCTGGTCTGAAGTCATACAGCTCTCTATACCAGAAGTTTGCATTATCTCCTCTGCGTTATGTGTTCACCTTAATAACAAATGTATGTATCAAAAATTAAAGAAGGGAAACAGTTTTTCTCATTCTAATGTAGATTTTGCCAATGACGTTTGATATATTTTATATCTTAAATCTTGCAACTTTCAATCAATTCACTGTTAATTTTACTTTCATATCTAATTTTCGGAGTAATTCATACGTCGGTAACGGGTCTGTTGTGTATATCTTCCGATCATAAAATCAACAGTGTACTGAATTTTTAAATCTAGGCATTTCGGATAGAATTGAACAAACGAAGAAATTGCGGGTATGTCATAATTGCTTACACCCAGGTCATCACAGTAGCACTTGTAAATACGGTAAATGTACCAAATGCAACAAAAAACATCACACGCTCATTCACATTGGCAATCCGAGATCTAAGGTGCCGGAAACACCAACTAATTAAAATTCTCCAAAATCTAACGCCTTGTCCACGCATGCATTGTCTGGTAGTGTAGGTATCCAATAACTTTTGTCAACTGTGGTAGTTCAGGTGTTTGATTGCTGCGGAATCGAGCATGAATATAGGGCCCTTCTAGACAGCAGATCAGAATCTAATTTAATCACACCAATCTTCAAAAGAGCGGACCAATATTTCTGAAATCGGAATAACACAAACAAGTTTAAATGTAAGCCACACATGTGATGTATCAATTAAACTTCTTCAGTCTTCATTTTCTTTATCACTCACTTGTTTAGTAGCAGACGTCATTTGTGGGAAACTTCCAGGCTGTCATATTAATTTATTCTCTTTACCAATTCCTTCTAATATCCAGTTGTCAGATAAAAATTTCAATGTTCCCTCAAGAGTCGATCTCCTTATCGGAACAAGTCTTTTCTATGAGCTTCTTTGCGTGGGCCAGATAAGGTTAAGACCGCACCTGCCCGTTCTCCAAAAAACTAAATTTGCTTGGGTTATTTCGGGACCTTTGTCTATTAAGTTCACTCACAAGGTTTCTTGCAATGTTGCCACGTCCTCTCAAGATGACGAGCTCTCAAGGTTCTGGGAGATAGAGCAACTGCCGAATTCTCGAATTTTATCCAAATATTATATTGAGATTAATGCTATCGTTGTATTCCAAATAGAATGACATGCAATTTTCAATGACAATATACAGGGGGTGCCATTTGAAAATAAGAAGTGGGGGGTACTACAGGGCTGTCAAAACTAAATTTGGTTGGGTTATTCCGGGACCTTTGTCTAATAAGTTCACTCACAAGGTTTCTTGCAATGTTGCCACGTCCTCTCAAGATGACGAGCTCTCAAGGTTCTGGGAGATAGAGGAACTGCCGAATTCTCGAATTCTATCCAAAGAGAAGGAAGATGTGTAAACCATTTTAAAAAGACGAGTACGAGAAATGTAGATAGCAGATTTGTAATTTCAATTCCCTTGAAGGAATCAAAGACAAAAGCCGAAAAAAGATTTTACTCCGTTGAACGTTCTTCTCAGTCCTACAACAATACAGGCTAAAATTATGCTGCAGCAGCTTTGGCTGGAAAAGTTGGGATGCGATCAATCTGTACCACTACATATCCATATAGAATGGCTGAACTTTGGACACCAGCTAGCTCAACTAAATAATCTTCAAATCAGTCGCAAGGTAAAGCTGTATAATGCCGTCTGTGTCGAGTTACATGGTTTCTACGATGCCTCTGAGCTAGCCTACGGCGCTTGCCTTTATGTGCGTAGTATTGATAAGTCCGGTAAGGTTTAGATTAGCTTATTGTGTGCCAAGTCCAAGGTCGCTCCACTTAGGAAAATATCAATTTCCCGTCTTGAGCTTTGTGCTGCTCCAATTCTCAGAAGACTTGTCACCAAGGTGTTGTCGTCTCCTTCTTTAACGTTCTCTAAACAATTTTACTGGTCTGACTCCAGGGTAGTCCTTAGTTGGCTTAAGCTCTCTCCCCCTTTATTGAAGACCTTTGTTGCTAACAGAGTATTGGAAATTCAGGAGTCAACGGAAACTTCTTGCTGGTATCATGTAAGATCGGCGGATAATCCTGCTGACCATATATCCCGAGGAATTAATCCATCAAAATTGAAGTCATATCTACTTTGGTGGCATGGCCCTAGTTTTTTTTGAACAGAAGGTCGATAACTGGCTTTCTCAGCTTCCCAGCAATAATAGTGATGATATTCCTGACATAAAGCAAGCTAAGCCTACAACTCTCGAGGCTAGCATCGGTTTCAAATTCTCTCGCTTGAAACCCACTGTAGCGTTTTGTTTCCGTTCCATGAATAATTCACTGGCCCATGTTAAAGATACAGAGAAAATAGTTGGTCCAATTTCTGCAGTTGAATTAGAACGCTCCGTTCTTTGCCTCGTCAAGCTTTCACAAGCTGAATCTTTCCCAGCGGAGCTGAGCTATTTGTCCATTGGTCAATCTCTTCGCTCCCAGAGCAAACTTTTGTCTCTCAACCCATTTATTGATCAAGAAGGAATCCTCAGGGTGAGAGGTAGGCTTGAAAACATTCTACAGCTACTCCAAAAAACACCCTATACTCCTTTCATCAAAGCATCATTTAACAAAGCTATTATTTGAACATGAACACCTAAGACTTCTTCATGCTGGTCCTCAGCAGCTGTTATACTCTATAAGAGAGTCGTATTGGCCTATCCTCGACAGTACACAAATGTATATGTTTCAAGGTTCGACCGATATCCAAACACCCTCTTATGGGAAATCTTCCGGCGCCAGGAGTCACGCCTTCTTTTCCATTAATAAATACCGGGGTCGATTATGCTGGTCCTTTTACCCTAAAGGACAGACGAAACCGTGGTTTTAAAACATATAAGGCGTACGTAAGCCTTTTCATATGCCTCAGTACGAAAGCTATGCACTTCGAGCTCGTAACTGATTTAACAAGCGACGCATTTATTTCGGCATTAAAAAGATTTGCTTTTAGAAGAGGCAAACCAGAACACTCGTATTCTGACAATGGAACAAACTTTGTTGGGTCAAATAACCATTTAAAAGAGTTGGGTAATTTTTTGAAATATCACAATGATGAAATCTCTACTTCTAGTTCCTTCCAAGAGATTCGATGGCATTTTATACCATCTTGCTTACTCCATTTTGGGGGTCTTTGGGAGGCGGGAGTCAAATCCATGAAAGGCCATTTGAAACGCATTTTATCAAAGGCATTGCTTACATATGAGGTTTTCCAAACAGTTTCAGTGTAGGTGGAATCAATTTTAAATTCCAGGCTTTTGAGTCTTTCAAGTCCTGATCCTTCAGATCTTAATCCACTGACACCCTTTCAGTTCCTCATGGGTCCTACACCATCTTCAGTTCCTGAGCCCAACCAACTGGAAGTGAAAATTAGGCTGACAATTACGTCAGCAGTTCTGGAAACGATGGTCTGTCGAGTATATTTCAAAACTTCAAAGTCGACTGAAGTTAAAACAGAATGCATCCAGTTCACAGATGGATCACTTGGTTCTAATTGAGGAACCAAATGTTACCCCTCTACAATGGCGCCTCGGAAGAGTCCTCACACTACATGTAGGTCAAGATGGAATTCCCAGGGTCACTACCTTAAGAACTGCCAAGGGTGAAATGCAAAGGGCCATTTCAAATTTGTGCCTATCACCCTGAATCAGTGATAATGAAAAATAGACTATTAAGTTTGAAAGCTCACTCTTTCAAGGCGGGGGGCATGTTGCGTTTCACCACCCTCCATGCTACGCCCATGTCGGGACTATGTTTCGTTTTTACACCAGCAGTGGCGCGAATAGGCACAAGCAACAGACTAGAATACCAAGAAGGGTCGAAGAAGCGACACGTGTTTTTTATGTTATGTCTGTATGCATTTTTTAAATCAATGCTGTATTGTGAGTTAATATTCATGTATAAAACAAATATTTCCAAAGAAAAAGGTTATGGTTTAGAGCCAGGACAGTTGAGTTTCAACTAATTCTTCACTTATAATGACAAACCTTGGTTTGAATTAGAGTGCGTTAACGTCAGTCAAGTCAAAACTTAGAGTTTGTATTACTCATAATATTAATAATGGAGTCAAAAATGACTACTTATTAGCGAAAAAAGCATTAAAAAGCACTTGTGTAGCGAAAAAAATTGCATTTGAAAATACAGTAGAAACGGTGAATCTTTCCCATCACGTGACCCAATCTACGATTCATACAACACATATTTTCTACATACTATCTCTTTCTGTCAATATAAATCAAACATAACAACATACGATCGATTGTCTTCTTCACAAGAC
>CAJUYG010005267.1:0-14315 GCA_910591675.1 Galerucella calmariensis | reverse complement strand
TAACGTAACGCGTAACGGTCAGATCTTTTGCGTCGCGACCCCTGGTCACTCAAACATAATCTGGCGTAAAGAACTAAAGTTCCAAAAATTGATAATTACAATTACTTTTTTCATGTAATTTTTAATTGTAATTCCAGCAAAATATGTGGAGAAATTGTATTTTGTAATTATATTTGAATCACCTATACCTACTAGATTTCGTATTGCATAGAAACACAAGGAGGAGTTGATAGCCATAAAGCGGCAATAACCATTTGCGTTATATTTTTCGGTAAAGACCTGAATGGTTTCATTTTAATTGTGCAAAAGTTGGGCAAGTGCCATATTATTAGTAAGTGAATTTTACAGTATCAAAAGCAGATTCTACATGGTGGTTTTAACTATAGTTCTAATCAGGAGGAGAAATTTGAAAAGCCTTACTCACACCACCGAAAGTTACTATCAGCTACTAAAGGGTGTTCCGGAAAAGTAGTCAACAGTCGTGTTACACATTACAGATTATCACAATTTTCCAGAAGTCCTGGAATTCCACCAATATTTCCTGCGCTGTATTTTGTTCCTCCACATCGGTATTGTTGAGCATTTAATACCATGTTAATATAGAAGTAATAATTTTACCAATTGCTTGAGAAATTGTAGATATAAGATGAATGTATTTGATTTTTGACGGCCCTAAATGATCTATCTATATGAGTTCACCATTTCCATTGTTTCACCGGACTAAGCGATGAGCTGGTACTCGAAGTAGAAGTGTCCATAATTGCAGATATTCAATCCAATTGCTTATTGAAGATTTTAAAGGAACAGTTTCTACGAAACTAAGTGAAAATAATTTAATAACAAGAGCGGATGCGATGACAAAATTAAGTACCTATATTTATCTGTCTAGAACTATTAAAAATGGAAATTATCAGCTTATGTCAATGTTAAAAAGAGTTGTGTGAAACTGGGCGTAATATGACCAATGAGAGGTCTACAGAATTGCCAACTTAAATTCAAATTACTTCCTCTGGTTTTGAAATAAGATATAGGAATTATAGGTAGTGCCAGGTACTGCTAAACAATGAAAGTTTTGACAACTCTGCGTTCACGGGCGGCCTCAAATTGGACGCTAACTACCTGTAGCCCAGAAAAGACATCCTTAAATTGGACGCTGCCGGAAGGATTATGTCTTTTAAGGATTAAGCTTATATTTGATCAACCGGGTTTGGGCCTGGGTTTTCTTATCTTTTTTTAGTTTTCTATTTCTTATTTTCTGATATTTTTATACATGGTTACACTTTGATCAACCGGGCCTGGGTTTTCTTGTTTTTTTTTAGTTTTCTTTTTTTTATTTTCTGATATTTTTATACAAAATAATACAGGTAGAAGGAGTAGTAGAGGTACCTAGCGTCGAATTTAATGGTCTACAAGCAGGTACATAAAGTGAGAAAAAGATTAAGTGAAATTTAAGCGTCGAATTTATGCACACCTGCGTTCACAAAGCTTACCAGGTAGCTATAAATGAAGATAGGTACTTAAATTGAGCAATCCTTAATATAAATAGGTATATATATTTTGGTATCTAATATATCCTGGGAATTATATATATTTTCATAATTTGTTGCGCTTTTGTAGCCGGAATGTCGTTTATTCTCCATTTCGTTGAATGTATAATGATGTTTTACACCTCCACCTAAGCGCAAAATATGAACACAGTGCGGTGGCAAATAATATGACGTGTCAGATTAAATCGGATGTCAACCGCAATTTCAAACTACGTCGAACTTCATATTAAGGGCTCCTTAACCAGTTTGAGGAATACTGAGAATGCGGTGCAACGTCTTCTCAAGATTATTCAATTTCAAGGCTGTCTTGAAGTGAACGGTGCAAACATGCACTAGAATTTTTATAACTATCTCATAAAAAGTGGAATTGATTAGAAATGGTTGAAATGTAATAATAATAATAATAATAATAATAACTTTATTGCTTATGGAAAACAATGTTTACAGCAAGGTTAGTGTGTGATAATATACAAAAAATTTTTTTCAAGTTTACAAGACAGTTTGTAATAAAAAATAAAAACAAAATAAAATAAATACATTATTCATCGAGTATAAATGACCTCAATTTGAGAATATTCCAAAGGTAGCAGCATACAGTTTTTCCCTCAGATAGGTTTATATTTTGTAGAGCATTTCCAAATTTTGCAGACAGGATATGTTTTGTTTCATAACTGTATATATCGGACACTCAAACAAAATATGAAAAATAGTTTCTTTCTCGTCCAGATTACAAACAGTACATGTTAAAGTAGGATCTATACTATATAGGTTATGCCTTTTAATGTAAACTTCATTTTAAATTGATTAACCGTACGGAGTTGAGCCAAAGTACGAGTGATCTGAATTGGAGACTTCAACAGTAAATAATTGCTTGGTTCACGTGTTGTGGTGAAAGCATTATATAGAGCCATGAAAGGGTACGCTGACGATGTAGCAATATCGGATTGGTGCAGGAGGGTATAATATTTGGAAAACAGTAGTTTTATTTTGTGCTGTTAGATGACCATAAGTTAATTGATTCCATAACTGCAGAGATTCAACGTCAACAAAAATTGTTTTGAGCTCTTTTGAAATCGACAAAAACTGCAAACACTTCTCGGCTTTTATGTCTAATATGTAGATTAATAACAGAGCTCAAAGTGAAAACATTGTCGATACACCCTCGGCCTGCACGAAAGCCAGACTGACACTCTGACAGAACTCCGCAGTTATCAACCCATAAAGATAATCTGTTTAGAATAACATTTGTGAAAATTTTAGTACAGAAATTCCCCAAGCCAAACCTCTATAATTATCAGGTGTATCAGAAATATGTTGAAATGTTGAAATATAATAGTATAATACTCTTATAACGCCTTACAGAGTATTTGAAAATCAAAGAGCGCATAGACCGTTCACTACGAAACAACAACTACTTCCCAGGCTATATGCCACGAACGACATTGAATTACACTTCAAAGTTAAACACGGTAGGTATATCTGCAGGATAGAACCAACACTCGTTCTTGGATTTTCGAAGACTCTGGCTTTATAATAATATTATACTATTACTCTTGACATTTCTAGCACGCTTCACTAAAATGACAATTTATTTGCAGAAAACTGTGGATAAAGTGAATAACTTTAGAAATAGCTAGTTTGTTTTATGAGAGTCTTATCGATATTTAGTAAATGCCGCATGCCAGTGCACCCTAATATGTAATTTGCATCCAAAATCACCCTATTATAAACTAACTTTTTCAAGCCAAGATTTCCTTCTTTAGAGACATGGAAACTAGTAGCAAACTGTTCTGAAAACAAATACCATCGATAATTAAATTCTCACAAGAAGATTAAGTTACCGACGCACTACGGTAGATTGACGAAGGATGACAGCAACGATCTCAAAACCGCAAAGGATTCAATGCAGAGAGGGAAACAACGATTAAATGTATACCTCACCATAATGTAAACGTAATACACGGCGAGTTTGTTCTGCTGGATTAGATATGAGAATAATGTAGTGCGAAAATAACATCATTACAAATTATTCGTACTACACAGTTCATGTCGCAAATTCTGGAAATTTGATACCTCGGTCTTAATGATAAATGTCTATTCAATAATATAGAGTAACTTCAACGTAAGTATCATTAGTTTCCTTCAATATACGTATAGGTTTGTAAAATCATACGGAGTAGCAGCAATAGAAAAGATGTCGTGGAGGTAAATTATGTAACAAAGCAATCCACTCTTGGGGTGTCGACCCAGCACTGTAATAGTGTCGACCACGGTTAGTACTTGGATGGGTTTTACCACTGGGAAAGACCCTTCCAGAATCCGTACAGCATGCAGTGGAGTAGCATATCACAGCACGTAGGCATTATACCAATGAATACCACGTATAATGAAGATATGCCGTCTTTCGGAGGAGTCGTGAGACTTAGGTTCTGGATGCTGGATGCTGGGCTAACGGACCCTACCAATGACTGGAACTCTAGTGGATTCGGCAAAATTTCCTTTAGTAGACGTTGATATGGTGATGATTATTTACATTTCTTGCAAAATTACTTCTCTTCTTGACCCTGTAAATATATTTGTCAGTCGTGCATGCAAAAAAGGGGAAAACAGCCAAGAGGACCCAAGGGAGAATTTCCCCAAAAAGGAAATAGTGTCTCTTCACATAAACGGTTCAACCAAAAGCACAGATAGCTTATAGACTGAGGAACCAAGGTCTTGAAGCCTCTGATTGGTAGTACCAAACAATTTTCCAATAATCCGATATTCCTGCTTCATATAGAGCCATGACGGTCTTGTTAGGTTCATCAAGTTTCTTGGGCATTCCCTACCATTTTGGAATTAAAAATACAAGAGATCATTGCCTTAATGGCTGCTGAGTTATCCAACATGATTATAATTATTTGCTCTTATGAGAATTTTAAGAATCTGGCAACATCAAAATCTCGTCCACGAATGTGGATGTAATGGGCCTTTTCAGAAGATGCTTAAATCTCAAAACAAATATGTTATTTGAAAGCTTACTGATAATTTTTCACCTTGTGCAGCTTTGTTTTGAATATACATGTCACAAAGCTGAATAAAAAGTTAAACAAATATTAGGGTAGTTTGAACACGCGTTTGACCTTGGGGCAAGTGACGTCATAAGGTCTGGAGTTATGTTGGCAGTATTTGTCAGAATGAGTGGTCAAATGCTGCAACGGTTACGGTCGAGGCCAAAATATATAACGAAGAAGCAAATGTTCCTCGTTTTGGTCAATTTCTTTTGAGCTTTTGCCTTTTCGAACCATGATTTTCGTCTGTTTCCATCTCGAGGAACGTAAATAAATATTTTGCTTGGGCAATTTATATTGTTATTTTAACAAAAACAAATAATCCAAAATGAAAGAGAATATCAATATCAATTTCGAGGTTACATGAGATGTCAAAATCAAAAACCAGGGAAGCAAACTTTACACATCCTATGGAAATAACGGTCTGTTGTTTTCAAGGTCGTAGGCTCTTTGACGTCACGAGGGATGGAGGAGTGACGTCACGTTCAAACCACGCGCTGCTTTCCGTACTTTTGATAATTTTTTTAGGATAGAAATCAAGCTCCAAAAAAAATAAGGGGACATTTTTTCATAAAATACTTTAATTTGAACCAATAAAAAAAATTACTGAAAAGGCCCATTTAAATATAAACCACCCACGCTAGCGTTCGAAGAGGAACAGAGTTTCACAGTGCAGGTATAAATTCTACTCCGTTTTGTTTCTTCCATTGGGAAACTATTTAATTAATTTCCAAGCTCATCTTCGCATTTTTCTCGAACTACCGCTCGACTCATTTTCCGAGGATATTTAAAACGTCTTCAACCATGAATAATAAGGTTTATTAATTTGAAGCTTGACAACTGCTTTAAGTCGACAATCCTTGCTTTGTGAAAATAGCGTTGGAAATAGTTGTTGTTATTCTGCAATGAAGAGGAGATTCTACTTAAAATTCAAAATACGTGTGAAATTTACTGCAATTCTTAGAAATCCCATTCGCATGAATATGCCATGTAGCTGTCGTGCATGTTGTATGAGGAAAATCGATAACAAATTTGCGAAAACAGGAGAGTATATACTCCATTCCAATTCTTTTTGCATGTAAGTTTAAATATGAAATGAGTTTATCAAGTTTAACGTGCTGAGGTGTGAGCAAAATTGATATGATGAATCGTGTCACATTGACATCATCTTATGGTGAAACTCATATTTGGAAGCAGGTACACGGTATAGCAAAAGAATACGCAACAACAAGAAGTGAAGCCCGGCGAAAATCCTTGGCCAAAAATAAATAACCTTGAAACTGACAGCTAACTCTGGCAAACACTAATAAATTCTTACAATTTTACTCGAATCACACTGAGAAAAAGAATTTTTGCATAAAGTTTGATAATATACGTGAACTTTGGAAACCGGTACCGTTGGCTCGATCAGTTGGTGTGTCTCTCAACAGGCAGGGCCCCCTTAATATTCGCTCGCGCCCCATGATCAGGGAAACCCTGCAATACTCTCACCCACTTTAAGCGAACAGATTTGATTCAATTTCTGTACGCTTGTCAATGACCGATGATAATACAATATAGGGTGGTTCATCGATAAAAGATGATTTTGAAGGTGCCCTCTTAATATTCGCTGGCGATTCATTGTTAGGGAAACCCTGCCATATAGTAGATAATAAATATAGGGTGTTTAGTTCAGTAAACGAAGGTGCCAACATGGGCAACTGGTCCAGCAAGAGCAATTTTTTTTTCAATTTGCAGGTTATGGTAGGCACATTCAATTCCCAAAATGTCAGGTACCTGATATTGTGGAAGGGTGGGAAGATGGTTCTGAAATTCCAGAAAATCCGTTCTCCCGCAATATCTGCCGAGATTGACCACTGGAGAATTTTTGTTCAGACGAAAAATAAAGAGCAGTTCCTTGCCCACAAAAATGATTATTAGCATTTTTTCGAAAAATTAGATAGTTTTCGAGATAAATGGCCGGCTTATAGAGAGCACACTCTGAGGGCATGACGTCCTCGAGTAAATTACTAATTTTTTAATAATTCGCGTGAAAATCGATGTTTTTTAAGTGCGGGTGAAAGAAGGGATCTGTGGCTACTAAGGCGTGTTTTCATCCACTCAATTCGTGCTCCTGGGTCATTGGAAAACCAGGCCAAAATTCGTCTTTGCTAGATTTTTTAATGCTTCCATGGATTCATTCATATTATGTTTATTAATAGTTATTTCAGCCAATGCTATTGGATAATGGTTCTTTGGGGGTACTTTATTTATTCCTAAGCAATGCTACCAATAATTCGCCCGTATTTTTCTGAATAATGTGTTTTCCAAGAGGCGATTTTTGTGGATTTCTGGAGTTTTCCCGAGCGCTCTGGTTTATCGGGAATTTCTCCATGATGAACTGTCAAACCCGCTTATAATTGATATTGGGAGAAAGGTTAGAATATCCTCTTGCCGATGGTATAATTTTTTTTGGTCCAGACCCCTGGGTTTTCAGGAAAATCGGTGAAATTTCCAGTTTTCTGAGGGAAGACAGCTATTGTTCTGAGTTTTTTGAGCAGTTTTTTCTCTTTACAGTAAAATTCTTCCCGGTCAAGCATCATACCCGATGAAAGGTCACATTCTGAACTTTCCTTTGATATGTGTATCAAGTATTTTATTTGATGCATTACAAAGACATTTGTCTCTAAATTTGTTGTAAGGGATGCCTCATTTTATTCTCGCACGCCGCTATAGTGTGGTCGACGGCGTCTGCTATTAGTGCGTGTACACGTGGATGCTTTCTGCTGCATTGTTTGTCAACAACTGACAATTTTACATGTAAACACTATCTCTTCCGTGATTTTTCAAGAATAAATTAGTAGTATTCCAGTGTAAAAAGTGAAATTCAAGTCATTATTAATTTTATTGTTATTATTAAATAATAAATTTAGACATTTTTATTGATAAAAACACAGGGAAATATTGGAAATTCTTTATCTTTTTTTTTTTTGGAGCACACGGTGAGGTTTCATTTTTTTCAATTAAGATCATTAATATTGTTGTGGGTGAAATGACATCTAATGATTTGATAAATATTGTTCATTCCTGTAGAAAAACGGAAGTCGCAGAGGATTCTAGTATGCCCGTGTGTTTTATTTGTGATCAAGCTCTGACTGAAGACGTTACAACGGTTACCCGAGGACTAGAAACTCTAATAAATGTTAGCAAGACCAGGAAAGACAACCACCATTTGTTCCTGGAGAAGGTATCGTCTGTGGAAGTTCATCGCTTGTGTAGGAAGAGGTATTCGGTAATGAAGAATGGGAAAGTTATTTTCGCAATTTTAGCGTCTAATTTCAATCATTTTCGCACACAATCATTCCTAGGATTCGTCTGTCCAATAAAAGCAGGCCAGGGTCTCAATTTTAAAGAAAGCGATAACTTTTTTTACCCCGAGAGTGGGTAAGAGATCGATCATTTTCATGTTTCTTTTCATGGCCTTAATTATTACGCGGTTGTGAAAATGCAAGGTGGCGCCATCTACCATAGATGCCTGGAGGCCTAAACATAAAAATTTATTTTTAGGGTCGCTCATCCCAGATTTTGGGCTAGAAGCGTCAGTTTCAGAAAACTGCGAACTTTTCAACCACTATTTTTGCAAAAAATATTGGTGTAACGGAAGAAATTTTCAGGACAACTTTTGTAGGTAATGAACTGCTCTTCATTTTTTGTCTGAACAAAAATTCTCTAGGGATCGTAGTACGGGAGATATCGGCGGAAAATGGATTTTCGGGATCTCTAGAGCCATTTTCCGACCCTACCACAAATTTCCGACACCTGACATTTTGGGGGTTCAATGTACCCAATATTACCTGCAAATTAAAAAAAAATTTCCTTGCTGGAGCAGATGCCCATGTTGACGGTATTTTTCTTCTTCATTTATTGGACTAGTTTTATATATAACGCAACCTTCAAACTCGATTCTTACCCATTTTAAGCGAACAAATTTAATTCAAACTCTGTACACTTGTCAAGGATTACAATACAATATAGTAGTAAAATAAAAATAAAAAATTAAGTTTGAAAAAACAAACATCGAACTAAAATGGAAACAAAAAATAATGTTTAATTTAAGAATGAAATAATTAATATGGAAATTGATTAAATTGCTCATTAGTTCTATTCCAAGTTAGTGTAGGTAAAAACCCCACGCTTAGTTTTTCCATAAATTAAGAATTATTTTCTACTTTTCAGTTCAATCGCCTGTAAAGCGTTTTTTTAAGTTTTTTTTAAACCTTACTTTATTCAGATGATGCTTCCATTTCCATTCGAAGAAACAATAGGCATGAAAAAAGTCACCAAGAATCACTAAAATATTGATTTGGTATAATTATATAAGTTACAGAAATTCTAAGGAAATCACTTATTTTTATTTCACATGTGTGATTACATTTATTTTAGTAAAAATATCTCGAACACCAAGCAGAAGAGAGTGACGTCGTACTTTCGCAAATATCTATGATCTGAACATTTGTTGGCTTTGCTTGGTTCATGTGTCAAGTGTTTGAAGTTTGACTGATAAAAAAATATAATCTGTCTATAGTTTGACTTCAACGACTTTACCACAGGACACAGATCATAGATAACCTATCGAGACGGATCATAAATGGTAGTTACGAATTGATGATGTCATAGACAGACGCCATTACTATTCTAGCGTTTTGGCGTATAATTTGAAATATATTTTTTGAAGTTAAATTTTTCCTTCAAAAACTTCTTATCTTAGAGAAATAACATTTATTGTAGATAAAGTATATATAAGTGAGAACATCGTGGAGCAGTTTTTCAAAATCAGTCATCATGCCTATAAGCGAAATATATTTTTTCTCCAAATGTGGCTTAATTGCCCAGAAAATTACCAAAACAATTATGAATATTCCACAGGGAACATACAAATTTTTTCAAAATATGCAAATTATGCGACATTTGGAAGGAATAAACTAAATTTAACTTTTGTAGGTCCACGTGACTTAGTTCTAACATCCAAATGCGCTTCAGCATTTCGGTATTGTCCGAAGAAATTTATCAAGTTAATAAACATAGTTAAATCGCTAAGCTGTATGGTTCACGGCGCTTTTTCGATTGAGATAGAGTTTAAAATTGGGGTAAAGTGCAATCGAGTTACTGAAACTTGCATTGTTTCAATGAATTGGATTAGAAAACGTATATTCAGGTCACATTATTGGAATTTATATCGAATTGTTTAATTCCAATGTGTAATATAATTTACAAAACAACCTAGATTCTAATTGTAATTTTGTCTATGAGAGAGATTAAACCTCTGGGCCTTGTTTATTATCAAACTGGAACATATGCTCAATATAAAAAGTAATTTGGTTTGAACAAAATTGAAAATGTCGACAAATGTAACTGCATGAACATTATTCGAAAGCTTGAAAGCCCCAATAACTGATAATTATCACGTTATTTTGGTAATAGTGGGTATTAAATGAAATTATGGAACCAAATGAAAATGAAAATAGTGCACATTCATTTTTGTTCACTTTATACCTATGCCTTTCCATCCGTTAAACTAGGAATAAAATAGAATAGCAATGACTTCCGATTTCCACACGAGTGAACCAAATTTTATGAAATTTTGAAATTAGGTTCATTTCTCTCTCTAGATTAAAACTTACATTTAGGTAATGTTTTTGATAACTTTTAAAGGGTGCAAACCACCCGTTTTGCTCAAAATTCACGGAACTGCAAAATTATATCTATAGAATAATTAATATTCTGTTACGATCTAGGTTATCATTATGTTGTTCATCAAATCTAAAAACCAGAGTTTGACCTGTGGATACTATATAGATATGGATATAGTGTATGATAAAAGCTACAGGTATACAGGATCTTCCAACGAAAACTTAACACTCCAGAAACTCGAGAGCCAAGTGATTCTTCAAAATGTTGGGAAGACAATTTTCTTGGGAGGGGGTCAGGTTTTCATGAAAAATCCATACCCAAAAATGAAATCCCTTGCAACATTACATTAGGAAGTTAATAGATAAGTTTTAAGGTACAGATGGCGTTGAAAACTGAAAGCACAAAGTGTAACGTACAGTGCAAATGAAGCGGTTGTGGTGATGGTATTGGGTCGTTTACAAATGAACAATCGGACAGTACCTATCAGGCTTCCCTGATGTATTCGCATCTAGTGTTCATCGAATTGTGCAATCACATCACTGCATGAACTGAAAGATTAAAAGATTTTGTTCATCTGCTTCAATTTTGTTGAAAAAACACAAGACTTCGAAAGAAATCAAACTTTGACTTCGAATAACTCTGGAAGGAATGAATTTATAGAAAAGTGATGTTTTGTAGAGAGTTAAATTTACTATGAAATTCTAAGATGATCCTTGTCATAAGTTGATTCGATACAGAGGTATAAACTTCAGAAAAAAAATTTCCTGGTCTTTAAATGAAAAATAGAAAATTACTATTTGCGACTTCTAAATTTTCAAATTAAGAGCTCAAATTTTGTTTGTTTGCACATCATATGGAAGGATTTTCCGACCATTGGAAGAAAAAAAATAAGTCGATTTTTTTTAAACACCTCAGAAATTGAATGTATGGGTTTGCATTTTAGGGAATCACATAATTGGATCAGTATTTATTGACAAAATTTGAATGAACGTTATTGACCCAATTATCATTGACACATCGCAACAAGATAACAATCCTTTAGAGGACCAACTAACTTGCCAACAGGACTTAGCACCCTCACATTATGATAGACGCGTGAACCAACCTTTTCCAGAAAGTAGCCCGATAGAGTGACTGGACACTCACCGGATCTCACGTCTTTGGAATTTTTTTGTGGGGACACCTGAAATCAAAAATATTCGTCATATCGCCCACAGATCTCGTAGAGTTGAGACAGAGATTTGTGAGAGAATGCTGATTGCTGACACTGCAGGTATTTGCAAATTTAAAAATAGATTTTCCACACCAACACAAACATTTTACTCTTTTTAACGAGCGTTTCGATATAACCAAGTAATCTGCTTCAGAGGCTGAAGGTTAGTTATCCAATGATACTGTAAAGTGTTGGTGGTTGATGCTGTGCTGCAGAGGGTTCTGTATCTGTATCTGTAAAGTGGGAAGGGTGAGTGTAGGCTCACAGCACTGAGGCCACATGTGACCCATTGTACATCCTCCCGAGGAGTTGTCCTCCATCTCCTTTATATCGGCAGGTGTAGGCCAAGACTCACCGAACACACTCTCTTATTGACGATAACTCTGGACACTCGCATAAGACATACCTGAGAGTTTCATCTTCCTATTCACACATCCTGCATAGTGTGTCCACTAGCCTCATAGTATGGAGGTGCTTCCCTAGATGACAGTGGCCAGTGAGAAATCCTACTGTCAAACGTAGGTTTTTCCTGGTCATCGCCAAATATTTCTTCGACGCCAGCTTCCCAGGGTCGCCCAGGGGTATCCTGGCAAGCCTGCATCCTTTGCTTGCAACCTATCTCTTAAAGGATTGAGCATGGGTGTAACGTTTTGTGTATTTTGTTTTGTAGTTCCGCAATTATCGGAATCGTCAGGCCGTAGGTGTCACTGGGTCCTGAAATTTTTAGTCCAGCCGCTTGCCTGGATAAAGAATCGGCAATGCGATTACCTATACTTATGTCGTGCCCTTTAACCCACCTCAGGATAATATTGTTTTCTGCCGAGGCGTTAGGTACATCTTGGTGACACTCTAGTACTATGCCCGATATAACACGTTGTCTGTTCAAGGCTAATAGGGCTTGTTTACTGTCAGTGCAGATTGTTATGTTTTTGCCAGAAGGGTTGCATTTTTGAGTTACGAATTTTGTATAAAAGCACTAATAATTTCACATTTTCGTTGGAACACCCTGTATAAACATCGTTTATAATCTATAACAACTTTGTACTGTGTATATAAATGCTCCGAAATTTTTTTTTGGCATTTACTGAATTCATATATTATTGATATAGAATTTGGAATATTTTTGTGAACATGTAAGTACGTCACTACATTAGTGGGAAATTCCACTTGGATAGAAGCCTGCGAAACAATCCATTAGAGGACATTCGATCTTATATTTATTTATATATCATCTTTGTGAGCGAGAGACCTGATAAATTAGTGAATCCGTCCATAAACACAATCGATTGATATTATTTTGTCCTGTGTGGCTCTACATATCATATCCTCAAGGAAACAGAATCCATTTTTCATCTCAAAAGATGCGTCTTACCACAACTACATTCAATATGTTTTTATGCACAGACATCGTCAAGGTTGATAAATTCCAGCAACAGAGAAATATTACATCCTGCAAACCATAACTCACATCCGTTCTCATAGTTCTATAGAAACCCTATCGACGCAACCTGAGATAACCGAAGCATATGAAAAGTAAAGGAGAATAAATCAAGAACACATGTCAAGTACCCATTCGTTTTTTTTTCAGCAAAAACCAACTTTATTTGTCAAAAGAATTGGTTGAATATCTGAAATCAAATAAAGAATGTTACATAATATTAGATTTCCAATATCTCTTTACTTGTCACGAAACCAATAATTTATTGGGGCATGCGATGGAACTACACTGCTAAATATTTGTGTGATTTTCCAATATTTCCAGTTTTATCGAAATGTATTGAACGACTTTATTAAACTTTTGCCTTTCGACGTGCTATATTTGTCGGTATAAATCTGAATAATATTTGTCTCTGCATACTTTTTTATCTGATCATTCAAATATTATATTTCAAACGGTTTGTTCCAGCTGGCATGTATGAACCGTTCTGGAATCGTAACGAGTACTGTATAGCACGCACTCGACTTAAGGATAGTTCTTGAACCAACACATCAACATTTTCGACTACAGGTACATGTCAGTTCCGACGATATCAGGGCCAAGCAAGGAATTGTCTATTATTACCCAGTTGGAACACAAAAAAAATACAGCACTAGCCCAAACGTACCTGAACGGGTTTAATCGCCAATTGGAATAAACCTAAAATGTTTCAAAACCTCCATGGTTATTTTCAACAATGATTTTACAAAGTACTAGCGACCGACTTTGTTTGATAAGTCGGGTGGAGGATTACGTCGTGGTATGTTTTGAATTTCAAAATATGGAACTACTATTCAATATTCATGGATAATAAAATGTTCTCACTTTCAGCATTTCTATGTAAGTCGTAACTTCTGAATAAATACTTCGATTTATTGTTTTCATATGCTGGTAGCACAGCACAGAGTGAATCGTCACTCGTCAGCATGTTCCATGCTAAATTTTCTGGTGCAATGCCTATCTTGATAACAATAGAAATACCTAGTTATAGTGAATAGAAGTTATAGTGGAATATATATTTGGTAAGATAACTAATGTATATTTAGTTGGAAATATTCATTCACTTCATTATTTCAATAATTCACCGGCATCATTTTTTCGCGGTGCTGCCAACTTGGGGGGTCATTTGAATGCGAAGTGGATTACTCCTTATTCATCTTCTAGCATATTCATGTAGAGCTATTTTGTTTGTGCGTGATTGTTACCTTCTCGATTTTTTATATGGTTTGAACTTTCTGAACTATAGATCGTTAGACATTTTTTAATATTTTTATTTTATTATTTCCGTATTATCAGGGTGGTCCTTCGAACTTTTATAGGTACTTGAATGCCACATTCAATTAAAGCTTGTATTACCT